>CAUYPK010095995.1:0-20470 GCA_963574355.1 Loris lydekkerianus | reverse complement strand
ATATTCAGGATTATGTGTTACTTCCATACCGTATGTGAATGCCCGCCGTGCTACTCAGTTATCTCGTAACATATCTCAGTATCTTTCAGGTAATTGGTCCCGGGAGATGGATGGCCTAATGCGAGAGCTGAGACAATCCATCCTTCATATCAACTCCACCCGAGTAGACATATCCCTGGCGGGAGGACTGTCGGAGTGGATCACTCACGCCATGAGTCATCTCAAAGAATGGGCAGGGATGGGAGCCCTTGCTGGAGTACTGGTGCTGGTCTCCCTGGGGTGCTTGTGGTGTCTCTGCAGGATGCGAGCTGTCCAGCAGCAACAGGCGGCTATGGTGGTCCAGGCATTTGCTGCCCTCGAGGCGGGACAATCCCCCCAAGTATGGCTTGCAGTCCTTATGAGGAACTAATGCACCTCGCCCCCAAGCAAAGATGAGTGGCCTTACCCAGTGACGGGCAACTTCCCTTCTACCTAAGGCATGGAATCCTGTGGGCGACAGGATATCCTAAGACGGGTTTAAAGGAGGGATGATCCTAAGACGGGGGGGTCGCCAGGCTTGGTGGTGCTTTAATTAAACAAAAAGGGGGAACTGTAGGGAGCTGCGATGTGTTGCGCCTCAAAGATGGTGCCGGCTGCTGCCTTCCACCCCCCGATGGTGAGCGCGCCTTGAGATAACCAAGTCCTTATTTGGCATGGCCTGAGTCCTCCATCCGCTTCCACATAGCTACAGCCTATCCGCAGTACCCACGTGGTGCCCTGGGGTTGGCCGGGGCACCAGTATATAGGGCAGGGTCAGGCGTTGCCCCAGGCAGAAGCTTGTATCAAGGTTCCTGAATAAACTGCTTGAAGAAGATCTCCTTTGGTCGTGTCATCCTTGCTGGTCAAGGTTGGGCGCGACACTGTAAGTGTTCTAGTTTTCCACTGCTGCATAATAAATTACCACAAATATGGCCGTTTAACGTAACACAATTTATTATCTGACAGCCTTCATAGATCAGAAGTCTGCATATGGGTTGGTTGGCAGAGGGTATCTACAGGTTAAAAACAAGGTATCTTCCAGGGAGTCATCTCTTGAAATACAGAGTCCTCTTGAGGGCTTACTAGTTGTTGGCAACATTAATTTCCTGTGGCTGTCTGACTCATGTCCACTTTTCTTGCTGGCTGTTGGCTGAAGAGTGTCCTTAGCTCCTACAAGCCACCCTCAGATACTTGCCTTGGCGTTGCATCTTCCCACAACATAGGATTTGTTTCACCAGTGTTACTCTGATGCTTCTTCTTTTACAGGTTCATGACTACTCATAAGTCATGCCCACTCAGGATAATCTCATTTCTGATGAACTCTAATCAACTAGTTTCCAAAAGGGATAAAGAAGAGGTACATTTTTATGAGTCTTTACATTTTGCTCTAAATGATTGGTGGCTTAACTGAGTATAATATTCCAAGGGGAACTGATAATTTTCATATGTGCATTTATAAATAACTAATTTGTTATTCATCTTATTTGGCTATCAATGTGCTATTTTCAATTAAAAGAGTCATGATTTGAGGTGCTCTTTGTTGTAGATAATTGCTTAATACTGTGTTGACCATTATCAGGAAAACTTGCGGAACTCAATAGTTCTCACTGTTCACAGGTGTGATGTTCTACCACATTTACTGTATTACTTAGCCCACTGAAGGTAGTCATAGCCCATCATCTTTGCCATATTTTCTTGGTTAGCTAAACTTTTAAGATGCACCTAGTTTCACAAATGAGTGCATATTTTTCTTTCGTTGTATTTCCTTTTTCAAAATAATATATAAAATCAGTGAAAATTAAAAAATGCTTTGGGCTTAACCAAGAACATAGGATCTATGTGATGAAAATGAAGATATGGAAAGACATTCTATGATCTTGAGTAGGATTACTTAATATCATATAAATGTCAATGCTTCATAAATTCTATATGACATACAAAGACAGCAATACAATGCATAAATAAAAATATTCTAAAAGATATAGTAATAAAAACTACATGAATCAATACAAGAATGAGATAGACCAGTGTGAAATAGTAGAGAAAAACTGAGTCAGACCCCTGTGTATTTAGGTAATTTGTGGAAACCCAAACACACACACACACACACACCACACACACACACACACACGAATAACGGCACCAGAAATCAATGGGAAACAGATGTATTATAAAACAAAACAAAACTCCCCACCATATGTAAAAAATAAAAACCTAATTCCTATTGAGTACAAGATGATTTCTCTTAGGATTAAACTTACTTTTGAAAGGAAAAGCAGTAAATAAAAAATAGTCTCAAACCTAGAAAAGGAATACATCTTCCATTTTCAAAGCATAACCCATAAAGCAAACATTGATGAATTTAATTTCATCCAACAAAATATTTTTTTACCAAGGGGGGTTCAATGGACAAAGTTAATAGAATGATGATGCAATGCTGGGAGAAATTTTCAGCATCCTTACCAAGGTTTGAAGATTTTATTTTGTCATTTAAGATATCCTGTCTTTAAAAAAATGTATTTATTCTACCAAGTTTTAGAAACTGAATTTTCTTCTCTTACTATATGTGTATATTATTTTATCATTTTCAAATGGTTGTTGCCAGGTGGGTTTGTAGGAATGTATAATACCAGTGGAGAAAATAAAAATTGTGTTTTGTAAAGCCTGGTTTAAGGGCTATCTGCTTTAGAACCTGGAGAACTGGTTGAAAATGTAGATTTTCTAATCCCACACCAGCCCAACTGAAATTCATCCTGGGATTGGGCAATTGTTTCCTGCCCAGTGGGAAGTGGGATTTGTTCTTTCTCTCTCTCTCTCTTTTTTTTTTTTATCACAATGATAAGTAAGTAAGTAGATTAGTTTGTTCCCAGGAAACTCTTTAGGTATTCATAGTTTCTTGCATGGGTTGATCCTAAAATTTGTTCTCCAAAAGTGCTTATCACCCTTTTGCCACTGAAAATTATTTACATAGCAATTTTATTGTATTTTTTTTCTGTATAGGAGGTACAATTGATTTAATAGAACCGTGTTTCCTTTGGACAGGTTGAACTGTTTAATTTTTGTATGAGTAGCTATATGTTTTAAAATCCACAGCTTAAAGAAATTGCTTCTTTTTTTACACTATGCCTTGCCATAAATGGTATTTCTGGTAGCAGGATGAGAAAAAAGTATGTTAAAAAAGAAGGAAAAAATAGAATATTTGTTGAATAAAGATGCCCATTTTCCCTCAAAGATAGTTCAGGTCTTAGAGGTGCTGGCTGCCCCTCTTTTAAGGAAGTATACTGCCTGTCCATGTTTGAATGTGTAGATTTGAATAGAGCTTTAGGATTAAGGAGAAGAGCATTTTGTATTTTGTCAAAATTCTGCTACCATCTTGGCTGCCACTTTCATGATAACAAGTGTGGGTAATCCATGTTGATTTTAAGTGATGAGTGAAGTTTGGGGATAGCGAAACCTCTTTAATGGGCCAGAAGATAAATATTTTGGATTTTCACAACTGATCAACTTCACCACTATAGTGTGAAAATAACCATAGGCAACACAAAACAATGGACATGGCTGTGTTCCAGTAAAACTTTACCAGAACAGATTTGGCCCCAAATAGTAGTTTCCAGACCCCTGGTCCAGTTATAAAGAACATTGGCTCGTATTTGGTTGTGGTGTGTGGGTCAGAACTGGTTATTGTTTCTTCTACAATGATGGAAGTTCAGGAGCTCAGCAGAGGGACTCATATTGGTAACAGAAAAATAAATGTCTTGGGATAGGGACTTATTCACACAAATAAAGTCAGGGTTAATTGAATGAAAATGTGTTTACAGTGACAGATTAATGCCCAGATAGCATTAAAATAAGATAAACTAATGGGCTTCTATTTCCATGGAGATTTTATGTAACACTATGGCCTTTTCACTATGCCCTTTGAAGTAATTACCATCAGCACTAAGACTATTAATTCAGTATAATCAAGAATGTAAAGGTCAGCTAGTGTTTCACTATATCCATCACTAACAATTTTTCTATAATTTTTCATAGTTTATGATAGAGTTTTCTTGTCAGACTTTGCAAATTATTTTGAGGTTTGGTTGTTACCACCAAAATGAAATGAAATTATTAACAAGAAATAGTTGGCACTCATTCACATTAAAAATATTTTTTTTTCTGTAACATGGAGCAGGAGAAACTTCCAATTTATTTCCAACCTACCCTTGTCTCGAGTGAGTGAATGAAAAGGACATCCCTTTTTGATCTCAGTCAGGTTTAATGAGTAGCAGTCCTTTGTAAGTTGTGTTCTTTTGTAATCTTTCTTTTCCTCTTGCCCAGCAACCCAAAGAGCCATTTTAATGGACCTGCTTTGTACATTTATCATGTCTTCCCCAACAAGCTACATTTGAAAGTTGAGCACTCTGAGTTTGTAACCCTGACTCTCTTGTATCAGCAAGATTTAGAGTGTTTTGTTCAGAACATGGCATTGTATTACCCTCTAGTTTCTCCTAAGTGAAATAAAATGGGAAATTAAATTCTTCCTATAATGTCTAACACTAACAAAGTAAACAAACTAAAAACTGACTTTTACAGGGAACTTTAAAAATTGCTAAGAACAGGCAGGGCACAGTGGCTCACACCTCTAATCCTAGCACTTTGAGAGGCCAAGGCAGGTGGATTGCTTGAGTATAGGAGTTTGAGACCAGCCTGAGCAAGAGCGAGATGCCATCTCTATTAAAAATAAAAAAACTAGCCTGGTATTGTGGAGTACCTGTAGTCCCTGTCATTCAGGAGGCTGTGGCAGGAGGATCGCTCGAGCCCAAGAGAGTGAGACTCTGTCTCAAAAAATTTTCTTTTTGTTTTGCTAACAAAATAGTATTATGTTGGAGTTCTTGATTGGAAAGGGTTTTCTAAAGGGCTTGGTTCATCTTTATGAGGTGTATGTTTAAAGCATCTCAGAAAAATCTGCACTAATTTTATGAAATTTCTTGGGAACCAGGTTGAATGTCATTGTGTCATTACTTTTTGAGAAGTAACATACTCAGGGTACAGCAGTACTTTGGCAAAAACAAACAAACAAGAAACAGGTAATATTATCTAGCCATTCTAGCATCTACTGGTCACATGTAACTAATTCTTGCCTCTTTTACTTCACAGTGCTTACAGAGTTTCCCATACCTTTCACAATCCCTATTCTCTTTTTTTTGTTCTCCTTCTTAATTTCCATTTGCATTGGGGGAATGTAATCACTCCTTGTTATCTAGCTCATTGGGTTTATCTTCTGATTGGCTTTCACAGCATCAGCCTTGACTTCTGTGAGGCAACCTCCACACTATCATCAGAATGGTTTTTCTTACTTGCAAACATGATTACATTCCTTCCCTGCTCAAACATTTTTTAAGGATTTCAGGTTGCTTGCAGAAAGAAAATTTAGACTCCTATCTAAATGTCATACTATCTAGATATCATACTATCTGAGCATAGGTTCACTGGAAAGCAGTGGTTTATTTGGGAAGTGATCCAGGGAGCATGAACCTTTGAGGAATCTTGGCAAAGGTATTGCAGAACTCTCTGATGGAGATGAAGGAGGGAAGCATTTATTCTTTAATTCTTTTTCCTTGCTGGTGAAGGATATGGCCTTACAGGTTTCAACTGTCCTACCCTTCTGGGTTGTGCCTGTGTAATTGCCAAGTCTGCTCCTATGGTTGTCCCCAACACAGTGTCAGTGAAGGACAATGTATAAATGATAAGTGGCCTGGGACAAGGGGATATCCTGTAAGAGTACTCCTGTCCAAAGCTGCTCAAAGCACCCATGACACTGGTTTCCCAGAACAGTGGCTGGAGTTAGAAGTGTGGCCATTAGGATCAGTAGTATCCAAGAATTGTCAAAATCAGATGGCATAAAAATGCTTCTTATACTATGTGACTGTCCACTTTGATATTTAGTCATTTTCTTTCCATGTTTAGACCAAATTTATAGAGGCTATCAGCTAGATTATTAATTTATTAAATAAACATTTAACAAGTGAAATTATGTATGAAGTATTTAGACATTGGGGCTGCAGAGACCCTCCAAGGTTCATGGAAGTTGGACTTGAGTTGGGAGAGGCAGGTAAGAAACCTGCAAAGAAATCGATGGTAAGTGAGATAAAGATAATAAAAATAAGGTCTGATGATGAAGCAGAGTAGAGGAAGGACTGAGTGAAAACCTTTCCCTGGAAATGACATTTGACCAGCAGTCTTAGGATAACTGAAAAAGTCAAACAAGAATCTGGGGAAATTCCATCGCAGGGAAGAAAATAAAGGCACAAGAATCCACAGTCGCAAATATCATGGAAGAGATTTAAGATGGACAGGAACAGGGTCTGCTTTTCATGTTATAAAAATCCCTCTGGCTGCTATGTGGATTTCCCCGGGACTTAACTCTCCCATCCTCCTCCAAGTGCCGCTGAAGATGCTGCTTTCATAAATGTGTTACCATCGGAATGTGCTTTCCTCAAAGGATTTAACCTTTCCCAGGGCAGGGCAACATGTCTGTATTTCTGCAACATGTCTCTGTATTTTTGTAGCCCCTGAACCTCACATACTGTGATTACTAAAAACATAATCAGTAATGAATCAATGCTGTAGGACGGTAGCAAAGGCATGTTCATAGCGTGTTTCCATAAGTGCTAGCAGGATGAAAAGGCTGCAGGGCCCACTGAGGAGTTGCTTATCTTGATTGTTATTCTTTGCCTGACTATTCCCTAAGAGTCCATGTCTGAGTCCTCAGATGATATTTCCATCTTGCTAGCTTATATTCATCTAGTCACTTACTCTGTCTTCCAGACCCTTTCCTCTTCTTCTAGTGACTGGCTTAGATGTTTTTTCACTGTGATGTTAATTCTATTTCAGGAAGTACAAGAAAGGCAGTAGAGTGTAGGTTTAAGAGCGCAGACTTTGGAGGCAGAAAAAAGAACTGAGGGGCTGAATTAAAACATGAGTTTGAGACAGCAACTGGAAAATTGAACACTTAACGAGGCATCGGTGAATGCCAGAAAGCAGAGGGATAGGACAATCTGGCTGTTAGGATCTTGAGCTTTGTAGTTTGATTTGAGATTCGATCATAAAGAAGCTATGCATTAGCCCATTGAATTGAGTAAAACTATCTTAATACGCTTCAATTTTTTCATGTATTTTATGTGAAGAACAGTGTCTACTCCATAAGATCCTAGAGAAATTTAGGCAAAATATTCGTGTATATAAATGGACACATTTTGGACACATTTTATCTTCTCAAACCTAGTTAGTAGTATTCTAAGTAGCCAAAATATGTCTTGGAAGAGAATGATATAATAACAGTCTTTCCTAATTATAGCAGTTAAATGAATTATCTGTTGCTGATTGTCTAGGATAGTTGATTTGGAAGGTGTTTTTGCTTAAGTTTAGAAATATAGCCCAAGCTCTTTTGATTTCACTGATTTCCAACTGAGGGTCAAAGAAAGTCATTGAATTGGGAATCTTGCACTGAAACCATTATCCTCAAAGAGATAGTATTTGCAACACCAATTATAACAATTTTAAACATATATAATCACATTTCTCTATGTAATTTCATATATGTAATTTTTTCAATTTAAAGTAATTCAAAAACTTTGTTGGCTAAGAATAATGTTGTTTGCCAGTGATGGAAAATTAAACTCAAAGTGAGCTAAACAATAGGTGTATATTTTTCCTCATATAAGAAAAAAATTTAACTGTTCATTAAAGTTGTTAGTGTATTGGTTTTCTACCTTCTTGGAAGAATGATAAAATGGTAGAATTATGCTTCTTTCCCTCTTAAAGTTAGGTGTATCTGTGTGACTTGCTTTGGCCAATGAAATGTGGGAAGATGTGGCCTGTTGCTACTTCTGGGCAGAAGCCCTAAGAGTTAGTGTTTCTGCCAAATCCCTTTTCCCCCTGCCACGATAACTGGTCAAATACCACATGCCAACCTGGTGGAAAAACAGCTGTCATTGGCCTCTGGGGTTTTGAGGTTGTTGGTTACACTAGCATATCCAGCTGATAAATATCCTCACAGATGCAGACACCATGTAAGACACAAGCTTTATATTTTTCTGCTTTTCCATCTTCTATTTTCATCTTCATTCCTGTTAGCTCATAATCACAAGAAGGATGCTGCAACTTCAGGAATCATTTGTTCAGAGCAGGAAGAATTTGTACAGAGGTATAATACCCAGGTGAATTACTCATTTTCACCTAGAATGCAGAAAGGTAAGGTTCTGGTAAGGCTTGCATACTGCCCCTTGCATCTGTTGACTGGGAGGACAGGGTTATATGTGGGAGTTATGAGGGGAGTCATAAAGGCAGGTATAGTATCCTCTCAAAGGAACTTGAGAAGAAGTGTGGGGGAGCATGACATGGAACAAGCCACTGATAGTGCATCCCTCAAGGGCACCACTACCCTGGGGGATATTCTTTTTTGCCCAAATTAAGATGAAAATACCCAATATCATAACTAGGTATATCATAAGTATAGCAGGACCAAATCAAAATTCCCATTTCAAGACCTGTAGAAAACTACTTTTGGGTTAATACTTCCCACCACTCTATTAAACCCATCCGTATGATGAGCTGAACACTATTTATGAGATTGTTATGAGAACTATTTGGATGGTAGTTAAAGAAAATCTGGTTGAGGCAAGATGTATTAGTGCTATCACAGGATATCTCATGAAGAGTTAGGTTGATCTGGTCATGATATTTTCCCATAAAACATGTTCTAGGGATTCACTTCTTTTTCTTGGAAAACTTAAGCAATTATGACTTTAGTTACTTTCCAAACAATAATGATCTTTCAGATACTTAGAATTGATTGGAGCTTTGTTCCAATAACCTAGAAGGTATTAAATTTACTGCATTTTAATATCTAAGTTATAATACTTTCACTATTTTCTATATTTTCCATTTTGCAGAATCATACATACAGCTCTTGTCCTTTTCTTTATTTTAAATAAATGTCTTTAAAATGACATGCCCTTTTTTAGAAGAGTTCCATTTTAAATTTGGACTTCTTGATGTACATTATACAAAATCAATGTTGCTTTTTATATTTTAGGATCCTCTGTTGATGGTATAATGTATTCAGCATATGTATGGGGGTGGTGGCTGAGAAGACAGACATTTAAGCAACAGTTTTTCCTAAACTTGAGGGGCTCTCTTTGATTTGGTTTAAAAATATAGTTACTAGTCATTTTTTCAGTTTCTTGAAGAGCTTAATAATTTGGATATGTGCTGAGCCTGGGAATGTTTATAGGTCTATTTTTTCCGTCTGGGGCTAAGCTGATAACGCAAACTCTCTCCCCTGATTTTGATGAACGTAAGGTTGGGCTGAGACTGCTGTTTCTGTGCTCTTGTGAGATCAGCAAGGTTACGGTTTTGGAAGACATATTTATGGCTTGCTCTGCAGTAGCTTCACTCCAACAAGGCATCCAACAGAGGCTTCAGTATCCCAATGTTAGATGTTCTTTCCAGCTTTTCTTTTGGTCTACTGGCTTATCACAAAGAATTTGAAGGCATTGGTCGCTTATAGAATGTAGCCAAAAACTGGGCCTGCCAAGATCTTAGGATAAGGTTCCTGAGGTTTATGACCAGATCTTGGTCCTACGAGTATGTGAAACTCTTTGGAGAAATCATTTAAAACTCTTCAATTTGGAATACAGTTTTGTTTTTTTGCACCAATTAGATTATAATTGAGATTAAAAGTAACAGAATATCCTTTAAAATACTTACAACTTGAAGACTGATAAAGTTGTTTAGTGCTAGACACAAAATGAAATTTGACTATTAAAATGCCAAAAAAGAAAGAATGATAGATTTTGTGAATCTAATGAATTCATTTGCTCAGTGTGCAGCAAGAAATTAATGTTACTCAGAGAATGATTTTGACTTTGATTAGCTTCTGGGAGAGAACCTGTAAGACCTTGGACTGTCCCACTGAAGAAGGTGTCTTTGTTTTCCTAAGGGGCCCTGGGCTAAGCCAGCTATGGAACCCTAGCAATGTGATTTATAGTAGGGTACTTGCGCCATCCAGTGTATGTATCAGCTTGATACTTGTGGGGCTGCACAGGTCAGCCATATCCATATGCCTAAGCCCCAGTAAACACGTGGACACTGAGCCTCTGTATGGCAAGACGCCATGCGAACTGCCGCACGGTGTTGCCGAGAGGAGGGGTTTGCCTGGTGGCTTGTTCCAATATCCTAGAAGATATTAGAGTTACTGAGTTTTAATATAATCCAATATTTTTTATATTTTTCCATTTTGGGGAAATCATACGTATAGCTCTTGTCCTTTTTTTTTTTAAATGTCTATTCTTATGACTCCACTTGTCTATTCCAAGCTCCACACTTGGTCTCCTCTGGACCGGGCTCTACGTGCCTCCTCCTTTTTCTGTTTTATTCAGAAAGGTAAAAAATCCTTTTCTTGTAGTTAACTGTGAGTAAAGAGGCATTCTGAGTCCTCTTAGCAAATCTTTGAACCAAGAGTTATATTTGGAGATTTCTTGAATTATGCTCAGATTGGCATCCTTTGCTGCAGGAAATTAGCTCTAAGTCTAAAAATAGTTGCAAACAATCCCCATCTCTGTCCTCTGTCCTCAACCCACAGAAAGTCTCCTTCTTGGGTGGGCTTGGAAATACTTCAGTTGGACATCTTGGGTGGTTGTTCTACCTACTTTGCTGCACCCCATCAGGGGAGGTGGTGGCTGGTTTCTGATGTAAGTTCTTCTTTTCTTAACTGCTAGTGAATGTGACACCCCCCCCCCCCCCATACACACACACATTCTGTACTTTATCACTGCTGTGGTCAGCCTGGGCAGAATTAGAAAGGGTATACATCTTCTTTCTTCCTTTCAAGGTAACGTCTCATTACCCCACTTTCTGTTTTCCTACACGATTGGGCCATGTTCTCAGAACACGATCAACAGACCATTCTGACCCTTCTGGTATAAGCCAAATGGCTTAGGACACTCTTTTTTTAAGCAGGATTTTCTTTATAGTTAAGGACACAGAAGATAGGCTTTCTGAAAGAGAGGTTGTAGAGGAAGTATTGGGGGACAAAGAACTTTTCAGAGCTTGTTTACAGTGGCCCCATTGGGTAGGGTGTTAAAGATAGTGTCCTCTCTAACATCATCCAATATGTCTTCTAAAAAAGAGAAGAGAGATGAATTGGCTTTGGTATAACCTCTTCACCTGGCCATTTCCAATGGTTCTCTTTCAGACTAAAATGATAATGTGTATACACATTCTCAATGCCAGTAATATCTCTCTCTTCATCAGGGCAAGTCCTTGAGTAGAAATCCTGGGGCCTCAGGGAATTTCCTCCCTGAGATTCTGGCCACACCTCCTGTCAGGAGATTTTGCTTTTTCTCAGGACTCTGTCTCGACTTCACACACTTCTCTAAACCTCTCATTACAATTGTCTCCTCATATATCTTCCTCTTTAAGGTGAAGGAATTGTGTCTCTCGTGTTCACCTTGTGTTCCCAGCATCTAACATAGTCCCTAAAATATAGTAGTTGCTCAATAATCATTTATGGAATTGGATGGATGAATGAGAGTGAGGCCCACCCAACTTCTATGTCATACTTGCCTCTAGGAATGCCAGTTCAGATTAGAGATGTGGCACCTCCAGTTTCCTGGCCTGAGTCTTTGATAATTTAGGGGGAATAATAAAATGACATTTGTGTATGTGTGTGTGTGTGTGTAGATAGATGAATAAGAGCATCAATGAAAGACTTTTCATTTTTGCAAATAAAATATGGAAAACTGTCAACAAACCTCACAGAATATTAATTTAAAATTCATACTTAACAGGAAGACCAGATGTTGCTATATACAGTATAAATTAAAAATCGGACTTTTGGAGGGGCCGGGAAACAGAGCCTTCTTACAAGTTGTCGTTCTTCAGTTCAAGTTTGAGTTCTATTTCAGTTGTGTCTCTGTTGAGAGCATTCCCGCAGTTCATAATAGCTCAGTCTCAGCTGTCAGGAACATTTGTGTTAATTTTTCCTGTTCAGTACACATAGGAATTGCTGTGCCTATTGTTTGCAGATATGGAAGTCTGCTTCCTAATAATGTGACTGAAAGTGTCCATCAAATAAAGCTGTAAAAATTCCCATCTGTTTCTTGAAAACCTGAGGATGTTATGAAATTTATCTCCTGGGCTAACAAATCATATTAAAAATTAAATATAACAATGGACCTAGTTCCAGATTTTTTTTTTTTTTTTTTTTTGCTATGTTAGTAAATTCTGGTGAAAATGAAGGGCTGATATCATATGATTATCTTTTTGGATCTCATTGTCAGTTTCATGAAGAGAGATATTGATGCATCATTCTGACATTAATTACACTTGACGATAGGCACAGTAAAAATTAAAGGTTACTCCTGCATTTTTAGTGGTTTCAAATGCTTCCTCTTTTCAATAATCTTTTGACTCTTTTTCCTAGTGTGTATGTTCATTTGCTATTCCCACACGTTGCTACCACAAATTGCTACCATAATTTAGCAGCTTCACACAATGCCCATTTGTCATTTTGTATTTCTGTTGGTCAGAAGTCCAAGTGAAATGGGGCTCGGCTGGTTCTCTGATCCAGGTTGTCTGAGGCCAAATTCAAGGTGTTGGCAAAGTGTATTCTCTTCTGGAAGCCTTTAAGAATGAATATGCTGGGTGGTGCCTGTGGCTCAAAGGAGTAGGAGTAGGGCACCGGCCTCATATGCCAGAGGTGGCAGGTTCAAACCCAGCCCTGACCGAAAAAAAAAAAAAAAAAAAAAAAAGAATGTCTATGCTTTCAGGCCCCACTTGGATGGTTGGAGGTATAATTCCACAGAGTTACAGGACTGAGGTCCCCATTTCTTCATCAGTTGTTGCCTAAGAATTGTCAGCTTCTAGCGACTGCCTACATCCTGTGGTTCATGGCCTGAATTTTTAATGCCACCAATGAAGTTTCAAGTTCTGTTTATGTTTCTACTTCTCCTTCTGTTTCACCTCTCCTCTGCTTTTCTCTTGTATTTCATTTATTTTCTTATTTCTGTTGGAGAAAATTCTCATTTTAAAGGGCTCACGTGATGATAATCTGGATGATCTCTGTTCATTTCCTTATCTTGAGGACCATAGCCTTGATTATACTTGCAGAGTATGCTGCAGTAACTGGATTAATATTTGATTGATTGAAGTATTGGGAATCTTGGTGAAAGATCTTCAGAATTCTGCTTAATACAAAGGTGGGAAGAGGAACCCAATATGCTTGGACAGCAGGTGCCAGCTTCCCAGCTGATCATGTGTGGGACAGTATGTGAGTTAAATCACTGCAGTGACTACTGTGCACCCAGGTTATGCCAGGAGGTAGGTATGAGGACCTTATCCTCAAAATAACACTAAAACGTGGTGGCTTTTCAGTCTAGTGATGAGAACCAGAGATCGAAAGTTACTTTTCCATAAGTACACAATTTTCAAGTTTTAAAACAGTAATTTGAGCCCAGATGTGATTGACTTGGCCTAATTTTATTGTGGATTAGAAAAGACAATCTATACAAAGCATCCAGCAGAGTGCTTGATATATATTTTATAACAACTGAGTGATATTGAATTGGCTATTTCTTCCCCAATCCTAATTTTTTTTATTCCATTATTTGACCCCCAGCCCTCTCACTCCTCATCTTCTCACTATTATCTATTATGACAAAATGAAAGAAAGTACTGTACTAATCAGGAAAAAAGACAAGAAAGAGATAGGAATTTCATTCCAGATGTTAAGAATGTACTGCATGCGCAGGAAGATGCGAGACATTTTCATTATTTTCTCATTTATGTGCATCCCATAGGGGATGACTATAAGACAAGATGATATTTTAAGAAGATGGAGTTGTGTGTGGAGAAGGAAGTATTTATTCAATGGCGCCCAAGTTCTGTCCAAATAAGTAAATGATTATGTTATTTAATCCTCCTGATAATCATGAATGTTAATTTTTATTGGTTCTATTTTAGAAATGAGAAAATAGGCATTGATGGGGAAAGCCAATTGATCAAGGAGACTGCAATAAGGTATGTGGATCCCTCAGTGACTCAGGCGAAGATCTCTATCCATGGAGGTTTATTAATAGTCCAAACTGGGGAAGCCCCCAGGAAAACATGAACCACAGACAAAACTGTGGCAGTTTTTCCAAAGGGCAATTTGGAAATTTTAGCATTTAAAGGCATCCAGAAAGAAAAAAAAAGGCAGGAGGGGTGGGTAGTGAGAAAAACTTATGAGACTCAGGGAAATTTAAATTTTACATTAGGTAATATAAATGTTAAGAGAGAAAAAGGAAGTGAAGGAAGCACCATTCTGTAGGTGTCTCTGGGTAGCTGGAAGAACGTCTCATCCTGCCTCGTTTTTGGTTTGCACCTGTGAAGATAAACTTGTAATCCACTATTGTTGTGGAACTGAACATTAGTTTTATAAACTAGACAGAGCCTGCATACCCAAACATATGATTTTCATGCCTTTGCTTATGAAAGCCTCCACAAGGAGGCTCGGCGCTTATAGCACAGTGGTTAAGGTGCCAGACACATGCACTGAGGCTGGTGGGTTCAAGCCTGGCCCCGGCCATCTAAGCAACAATGACAACAGCAACAACAACAACAACAACAAAAAAGAAAGAACGAAAAAAAGAAAAACCACAAGGAATCTGTGTTGTTTTTCATAGGTGTCTAAGGCCTTTCCCTTCTCTTTTGCATAAGGTGTTTCGGGAGGTGCTCCCGAGATTTTTATTTTCTTTTACAGGTAGTAAGGTAATGGACCCAATCTGTCAAATTCTAAACTCCATTCTAGAACCTGAACAACTCAAATTTCCCTTAAAAATAGTCATTTTGGACTCAAGCAATCAATACTGTCATTTTTAAATATTGTATTAAAGTATTAAAAAAAAAAATGCCACAGGACAAGGCATGGTGACTCAGGCCTGTAATCCCAGCACTTTGGCAGATTCAGGAGGGAGGATTGCTGGAGCCCAGGAGTTTGAGGCTAAGTGAGTTGTCGTTGCTCCACTGCACACCAGCCTGTGTGACAGAGACACTGGTCTCAAACAAACCCCCCCCCAACAAACTAAAAAATCTTCATAAACTGTATTAAATTAACTACTTGCTTAATTTAACTATTTTTTTGTTATTTAAATGCCTACTATACAGGCATATAAATGCCTAGTATATCCCAGGAAGGTCCTGGGATATACTAGGTAGGGACACAGGGCTGAATGTTGTATCTTCTGTTTAGGAGGTTGGCTAATTAGGGAAATTATGTAAACAAATAGTTGATAAAGGATGTCTGCAAAACTCCACATAAAAAAAAAAAGAAAGAAAATTGTACTTAAAATAGGAAAAACTTCTTAGAATAAAAAATAATTTGAGTTGGGTTTTAAGGATGACGAGGAATTTAAGGAGTAGGTAAGGAGTCTTCCAGGTAATAGGAATAGAGTAACCAAAGACGTAAAGGTAAGAAAGTAAACATTCTTGCATATAAGTTGTGTGTGAATGTGTATGTGGACTCATTGATGTTCAAACATGACAAAGTTCTATTTTTGCAATAAATATTCCCAACTCTGCTCCGTTAAACTTCTATCCTGCTAAGTAGATGATGTTGTTAATGTCTCTGATCTAATTCCTTAGTTCTTTGATCATTTGTCAAAAGTCAGTCTCATTAACATTCCCAGTCATAATTGATTCAGTTTCCTCTCCTCCTCCTCTGGGGGGCGGTAAAGAGTAATGGCAGATGCTTTTTTCCTTTATTTGTTCTTTCCATTTATCTCTTCTGCTTCTCTTCCCTTCCTACAGGAAATCTTTGGATTGGGAACAGCTTTGTCTTTGGTCTGTTCTTTTGTTTATATTTATCTTTTGAAGGCAAGAGTTACCCCAAGATAATTTTATAAATAATTAGTTCATTGATCCATCATTGCTTGATAGTAAAAAAAAAAAACAAAAAACAAATCTAAAACAACATATTGCTTTAAGAAGAATAGACTTCACATAGGTCTCATGGATTGCCTTTAAAGTAAAGTCTAAAGATTATTTTGAGCAATGCTAGCATGATTAATATAATTTTATCAGGACTACTTTAAATAAAACATCATTTTGAATTTTTGCTGAAAATAATTACATTCATATATTGCTTTAAACCAGCGGTTCTCAACCTGTGGGTCGCCGCTACCCACAGGAACTGTATTAAAGGGCCGCGGCATTAAGAAGGTTGAGAACCACTGTTTTAAACTCTTCTTACTTTATCTTTCTGTTTCCCACTATCAGGGCCAGCTTCTTGGACATTTGACCTGTGTACAGTGGTCCCTTATCTTTTTGCACCGGGGACTGATTTTATGAAAGACAATTTTTCCATGAATGGGGGTGGTGGTGAGGGGAAGGAGGGCATGGAGTTGGGGGTAGCTGCAGGGAATTTTGGGATAATTCAAGTGCATTACATCTCCACTTCAGATCATCAGGGATTAGATTCGCATAAGTAGTGCACAACCTAGATCCCTCCCATGCACAGTTTACTGCATGGTTTAGGCTTCTGTAAGAATCTAATACTGCCGGGCGGCACCGTGGCTCACTGAGTAGGCATAGGCCCCATATACCCAGGGTGGCGAGTTTGAACCCAGCCCAGGCCAAACTACTACAACAACAACAACAAAAGTATCTAATGCTGCCACTTGTCTAGGAGGAGACAGAACTCATTGGTGACGAGACTGACTGTAAAGACAGATGAAGCCTTGTTCACTGGCCCTTGCTTGCCTCCTGCTGTGAACCTGGTGGAGATGGTGGGTGCCCACCACAGCTGTATAATACACTGACTTGTTATCTGAAGGACCCATTCTCTTCCCTGCTCTTCCCAGGACGGTTTAATGTCCTGTGTCTCCCAGCACTGTTTAATGTCCTGTGTCTATCTTAAAAACCATAATAATTTTTATCTTTGAATGTGTGTTATGCTCCAAAATGTGAAATTTTTGACTGCTGACAAGACCCTCAAAGAAAGTCTTCATCAGAGCATTTCAGATTTTGGATTTTTGTATATTATGGACACTCAACTGGTAAGCGTACTGGAAATAGCACAATTTCAGAAAAAACCCTAATGCAAAACTCCGGTGGTTACAAGAATTTCAGATAAGGATACCAAATCTGTAAATGAATTTGTAGAAAAGTATACTAGAGTAAATGCATGCACATTCACGATACCGTATTAATAAATTATATTTGTTACATTGCACTAAATTATGACACCAAGAGTATATGTATTTACACCTTTACACATGTATCACTATTACCCCTATTACATTTTATATGTAATCAAATATTTTTAAAGAAAAATGATTTATGCTTTAGTGCCTTGAACTCCTTTCCTTTGCTTCTTGAACAAGGGATCTCCACTGAGCCCTGCAAATGAGATAGTGGGTCTTGCTTACCTTTCCCTAATTTTTACAACTTCCTCTCCTCTCTGTGTGTCATTCTTACTGCTGTCCTGTCTATGACATTTATTATTTCTTTTTAGATTTGGTTTTTTAAGCCAGATTATAGGGTGTTCTTTACATATACAATTTACCTGTTGTTGTAGACAGACTAGTAGGCAGTTGCGATGACTTCTTCAAAGTCTGAACAGCTAGCTTTTGGTTATCATATCAGACTTTTAAAAAATACTTTATACTTTTTGAGATACATATTACATTTCATAAAAAATAAAAAAGACTATGTATTCAGATGACTTAAAAATAAAAATGAAGTATAAAAAGTGAAATATTTAAGGAAAGATGTTGGACTATAGCCTCAGCTCTGGAACTGTCTTTAAGGGCTGTCTGTACAAAGCACTAACTTTACAGATGAGTAAATTGCAGCCTGCAGAGTTTAAGCAATTTCTTCAGGACAGCTCAGTATTTTTCTTACAAAGCTGGACTCTGATCAATTAGCAGTTAATGTGATCCTAAATGTTCTAATTTTATTAAACTAATACATATGCCTCATTTAACCTGAGTTTTTTTCCTTATAATGAGCGTCTTCCTTGCTCTCTTCTCTGTTGCTGATAGCAGTCCGTGTAAGCTGTAAGTTTTTCTTGCCATTATTTCCTTGTCTCTCAACTTCCCTTGTAATTCAATGATCAAAGACTGTTTGTTTCTGTTTTACACTGTTTTATAACTTTTGACGAATATTTGCCTTTTCTTTGGCAAGAAAATGGAGTAAAAAAAATAAATCATTAATTTCATAATTCATATTCCTGTTTTCCTGATGAAAATAACACAGCATTAAAAATATTAATTTTTAGATGTATTTGGGACTTCATTTTTTTTTTTTTTTTTTTTTTTTGCAGTTTCTGCCCAGAGCTGGATCTGAACCCGTCACCTCTGGCATACGGGGCTGGGACCCTACTCCTTTGAGTCATAGGCGCCTCCCAGGACTTCATATTTTATGTGTTCTGTTGTCTTGAAAACCGTCTGGTTTTACTTACATATCTTTATATCTGGTAATGCTGGCAACGTTTGGTGTCTTTCTTTATCAGATTTTTAAGTTGTTATATTTTTGTGTGTTTACTATGTCTATAGGAAATTCCATTATCTCTAGTTTCAAAAATATTCTTCCACTTTTTTATTGAGATTTAGTTAAATGTAGCTTATTTCAAGAAAAATTGACCTCTTTATAATATTAAATATTTTACTGATAAAATGGCATGACTTACATTTATATTTATAATATTAAATATTTTATTAATAAAAAGGAATTTTATCAGAAGTTTTTTACATCTCTCAGTGACTTGCAAATTCTTTGTATAGATCTTGGAAGTCTTTGATCAGCTTTATTCTAAGAATTTAATCATTTGTGTTGCTATTATAAATTGTGTCTCTGTTCCTATAACGCTCTCTTATTGATTGCATCTTTTTTATTTATCAAAGCTTATGAAAGGCTTGAGCACAGCACCTTATGTTCTATGCAAAAGCATGAATTACTAAAGAAAAATAATAGGCAGTCTTAAAACAGCTGTCAAAAATTATCTTCCATTGTGTACCCACCATGTTTTTTTTTACAAGACTAGAATGAATTCCCCAAAGAAAACTTAACACTGTGCCTGTTTGTTCTAACTCTATTTGGTCTGAAGCATATTCTTCAAATGATCCAGATGAGGGGCTTCTGACACACTTTATCACCTGCTGTCAAACTAACATGAACATGTGTTCTCTGGTCTAATTTGTTTTAAGACACTAGAGTCAGAAGAAACAAAATCACTGAATGATTAATTTTCACTTAGGGCAGAATGTTTATGCTGCTCAAAGCAGATTTACCTCTTAAATATCATTCTGTCCTCACCTGTGAAATTATTAGATGTTAAAAATAGATCTTGATGCCAATCAAATAACTTAGATTCTGATCAAATTTTATTTGATAGATTATTGTTCTGAGCTAAGTTACTAAAAGTAATTTGTCTGTGGTTCCATGCTGCTGAAAAGGCCTATGTGAGGCCTTTGAGAAACTACCAAGTCAAAACAAGAGAAGCAACCAGCAAAACACGGGGTATTTACACTTACTTTTGACTTTCATATGTGTGTGCATAGAAAGTGATTAGATGTCTTTTAATCCACCTATGGAGTACGTGGTCTGAGATAACTTGAATCTGGGTACATATCAAACACCTTGTCATGAAGGCTTGAATTACAAAGCAAACACCAACTTCAGCTCCTATTTAACACAGACTTCTAAAACAAAGCTTTTCTCTTTTTATCCTTTTTGTTTTATTCCTTTTACAGATGTGTCTAGAGAAAGGTAAAGTAAAGAAGATATTATAAAGTGTGTTGTAATAGTACAAACATCACTTACTGAGAATTTCCTGTTTCATGGACACTTATATACATCTGGACATTTTAATTATAGTGTAAAATACTTTTGTAATAGTCAAGTTTATCATAGTGTAGAGCAGCTGCTTTTGTAACCAAAGAAATTATCAGTGAGATTTCATCTCTTTGTGCCTCACAGTCTGTAGGAAAGCCATTATTACTGCCAGATGCAAGTGTTATTAGATAAGTAATTTGAGGACAAGAATTACTAGCAGTATTATTATTTCAAGTATGAAAAGTTTAAACTAACTTAGCATCTGTATATTGGCCATTGCATTTTCTATGAAGGTGTTATTTTCACTCATGGTAGAAAGATTCTAATCAAGTGTGTCCTGGAAAGACTGGGGACAATGATTGACAGCCATGTGAGTAATGATAGAATTGAAAATCTTATCATGGTTTTGCACTGCATTTTTCTGTACAAAAACAAGACACGGTTTCTTTCTTTCTTTTTTTTTTTTTTTATTAAATCATAGCTGCGTACATTGATATGGTCATGGGGCATCATACACTAGCTTCACAGACCATTTGACACATTTTCATCACAATAGTTAACATAGCCTTCCTGGCATTTTCCCAGTTACCGTGCC
>CAUYPK010095994.1:0-19040 GCA_963574355.1 Loris lydekkerianus | reverse complement strand
AAATGAGTGGGTTATTTTTTTTTTTTTTTGTGTTTATTTTTTATAATTTGTTTAGATTTACAAATTTTTAAATAAAATTGTGTTCCGTGGATCCAAAAAACTTTGTCATTTTTATATTTTTTTTTTTTTTTTTTTTTAGTGTGCTGCTTGATCTGAAATAGATCTAATGGATAGACCAATTTCAACAATAAAAAAACTTCTCAAGGAAAAAAAGCTCTGGGCTGTATGACTTGACACAATAATTCCATCAAACCTTCGAAAAAGAACTTATTTCCATACTGCAGAAATTATTCCAAGAAATTGAAATGGATGCACAAATTCTCAACAAAATTCTAGCCAATAAATTCCATCTCATCATTGAATAAGTCATACATCATGATCAATAAGGATTCATTTCAGGAACACAAGGCCGATTTAATATACATAAATTCATAAATGTTAACATATTTATGTTAACATCATATTAACAGAAGCAAAACCTATATGATCCTCTCAATAGATGCAGAAAAAGACATTTGATTAACTCTACCATCCTTTTCTAATTAGAACACAAAATCATTTAGGCATAGGTGGCAGATTTCTTAAACTGATGGGAGCTATGTATGACAAAGCCACATCTAATATTTTTTTGAGTGAAATTAAACTGAAAGCTTTTTCACTTAGATCTGGAAGCAGACAAAGTTAGACAGTCTTCTGTCACCATTACAATTTAACATCTTGATGGCAATTCTATCCAGTACTATTAGACAAGAAAAGAAATAAATGGCATTTAATGGGAGTAGAGAAGGTCAAACTCTCCATCATTGGTGATGATACGATCTAATATGTAGGGAACCCCAAATATTCAACCGCAAGAATTGGAGAATTATCAAAAAATATAGTCTTGTCTGGGGACTTAAAAAAATCAAGGTCTCCATAATTGGTGATGATATGATCTAATATGTAGAGAACCCCAAATATTCAACCACAAGAATTTGGAGATTATCAAAAAATATAGTCTTGACTGGGGACTTAAAAAAATCAAGGTCCAAAAGTCTATTAACTTTGTATACACCAGGAAAAGCCAAAATGAATGTCTAATTAAAGACACAACTCTTTTTAACATAGCCACGACAAAGTGATGTACCTAAAAAAAACCTCAGAAAAGAGATAAAGGACCTGTATAAATAAAGTTATGAAACCCTAACAAAGGAAATAGCTGATGACTTTAACAAATGGAAGAACATACCATGCTCATGGCTGGAATAATCAACATTGTTAAAGTGTGTATACTTCCCAGAACAATCTACCAATTCAATGTCATACCTATTAAAATACCAACATCCTATCTTCAAGACTTGGAATAATAAAATTATATTACATTATTCACTAAGGATTTCTTGAATTTTTTGAAATATCTGTTATTTCCCCTTGATTATTTCTGATTGATAGTATCAGGGATTTTGCTCTTTTTCTTCTCGGTAGGTCAGTGAAAGGTTTTCAGTGTTCTTAAACTTAAAAAAAAAATCTTTTTCATTCATTGATCTTTTGAATAATTCCTTTGTTTTCAATGAAATTGTGCTCTAACGTTGGTTATTTCTTTTCTTTTGCTGGGTTTTGGATCGGAATGTTAGTCCTTTTTCAATTACTTTAAATATCCCATTACCTTGTTGACTTTCTTTTGGTTCCTCTGAGGAAGGCTTGCAATGCTATAAATTTCCTTATTGGGACTGCCTTTGAAATATCCCATATATTCTGATAATTTGTGTCTTCCATGTCATTTTGCCATGAAAAAATGCCACAAAAATGTGGCAATTTCATTCTTCACCTCATCTATGACCAAGCTATCATTCAGCATAAGGTTATTTAGTTTCCATGTCTTTGTATGAGTATGCAGATACCTGTTATTAGTGAATTCAACTTTTATTGTGTGATGAGTCGATAAAAAACAAGATATAATTTCTGTACGTCTAAATCTCCTGAGGTTAGACTTGTAACCTAAATGTCATCAATTTTTGGAGGATGTTTCATGGGCTGATGAGTAAAATGTGTTTCTTTACTTAGGATAAAACATTCTGTAGGTGCCTGTTAAATTCAATAGTTGTATGCTGAAGTTTAAGTTTAAAAATTTTATGACTTGATTTCTTATTGGAAGATATATTCTATACTGCCAAAAAAAGGTCAACATTTTTAACCATTATGTTGCTGGAAGATATTAGGTTGCTTATGTCTGTTTGGGTCACCTTAATAAATTGAGTAGTATTCTGGATGGGCACAGAAACGTTCACTATTGACATTTCATTATGATGATTGTTGCCTTTAGCAAATATGAAGTGACCATCCTTATCTTTCATTTCTTTTGTTGGTTTAAAGCCTAGTGTTTCTGCAAATAAATCTTCCATCCCTGCCTTTTTCTGATTTCTATTGGCCTGTATTGTAGATGCCCATCCATTTGCACTGAGTCTATATTTATCCCTGAAGATAAAATAAAATTCTTGTATACAATGTATATCTTCCCTGAATTGTTTATGCAGTCAGACAGCAGATGCCTCTTAAGAAGACTTCTTAAGCCATTCACATTAATTGAGAGTATTGATAAACCTGTTAGTATTTTTGTAATAAGTTTTTCAAAAGTCCTGTGGACATTTTGAGTATTTACATCACTGCAAAAATTGGGTTGTGGCCTAGAATTTCAGAAGAAGTTTACTGTTGTGGTAGAGCATTGTGCTGGTCGTCACAAAGGATGTGTCTGAAGATTTCCTGAAGATCTGGTTTGATTGTTGCAATTTTTTTTCAACATGTGTATGTCATTAAATTAGGTAACTTCTCTGTCACAAATGAAGTTTCATTTAGCTGGAAACAAGATCCTGGGCTGAATGTTGTTTTGTTTTAGAAGATTGAAGGTTGACTACCATTCTCTTCTGGCTTGAAAAGTTTCCCCAGAAAAATCTACAGTCATTCTACTATTCTTTCCCTTGTAGGATATGATTTTCTTATGTCTGCCTCCTCTCCAGATATTCTTCTTCATATGAAATTTGGAGAAGATGATCGCAATGTGTCTAGAATATGCTTTATTTGCATTGAGTCATGCTGGGGTTCAGAAATGGTCTGCTGTCTGAATTTAAGTATCTCTTGATATGCTTTTGAAGTTCTCCTCAATTATCTCTTGGAGTAGAGTATCTGTGAATTTAAGACCAACCTCTTCTATTTCAGTGATTCCTAGGAGGCGAATGTTTGCTTTTTTGAAGTGGCCCCACAATTCTCTCAGGAAATGATCTTTTTTTTGGTGCCCACTTCAATTCCTTTTTCAGCATTTTTTGGCTTTGGCAAGCTTTATCTTCAATATTAGAGATCCTTTCTTCTGCCTGCTGCATTCTGTTACGGAGGTATTCTACTGTGTTTCTCAGATCTTTGAGGGGTGCAAGTTCTTTCCTCAATATGTCAAAAATCTTTCCTGATATTGTCTTTGAATTCATTGAATTCTTGAGACAACTATTAAATTTCTTCTTGAATTTCTAATTCAATTTTGGCTTCCATTATGTTAGTCTTATTTGTGATTCAAATTCTGAATTTCATTTTTGACACCTCAGCCATTTGTTTATGAGTGAGGTTTTCTGTTTTTTCTCCTTTGTCATTCAGTAAGTGAACTGATGTACTCTAATTATTCATGTTGCCAGAGTTCTTCTGTTAATTCCACCCACTGATTTTTTTGTTTCACCCTTTGCCTGAGAAGCTGGAAAAGTGCAATTGAATCCAGAGAACATAGAGTTGTAATTTACCAACCCCTTTCTAAAGTGCTGCAATTGGAAATCACAGCTTTTCCCTTAGAGCTTTACAAAGTCTCATTCAGAAGTACAGCCTGAAATTCTGGGAACCTGCTTTGTGTACTGGTACTAGATGGCACTGACTGTTATTCAGCTAATCTCTGCCCAATTCTAGTGAGTAGCTTTGGGCTGAAACTTCAGCTGTGGAGATAAATAGGCAACTAAGACCCTGCACAGCATCACCACTGGTGACACTTGGCAAGAAGAAACCCACACTATCAAAACAATACAACCAGGGTACAACCATGGGGGATCTTTGGTGATCGGCTCAGGTGAAGAGAACCAAACGAATTGTTCTGCTCAGAATAAACACCAACCTAATGGGAAAGTTCAAAAGGTCTTCAGCATCTATGCAGCTGGTCTCCAGTGGCAGATCAATCTGAGCCTAGTGGGAGAGATGGTGGAGTCACCCCCCACTGTAAGGGCAGTGCTGCCTCTGTTCCAGGTGGTGCCTTTGCTGTGGCGTACTGCAGTCTGCAGGTCACTGGAGATGAAGTGGAGCTGGAAGGTGTTTTCACTGGCTTCAAAAATCATTGGACCTGGGCAGGGAACTAGAGAACCTGGGGACTTCTATATGGCTCCTGCCACTCGTTAGGCGCGACAGACCAGCAACTCACCCCTCCTGCCTTTCCACTAGGTTAATGCTGCCCTAGGCTGGGGATCGGTGACTATGATTAGTTTTAACATCTATCCTTCATTGTTTTATTCAGGCCACTTACTAATACTTACATAATTTTCTTCCTAAAATTTCTAAAATTTCTTAGAGGGCAAAGACTGACATTCTCATTTGCTGTTTTCCCAGTGCCCAGAAAAGCAGTTGTAGACATTTTATGAATGTATGGATTGAAAGAATAAAATATATTTTTTATTTTCCTGAAACATGCTTTAGAAACCTTTAGATGTTTTGTGTATAAGAGCTAAGCTATTGAATTCCATAACTGTATAAGTTTTATCATTTAAGGTTGTTGCTCTCATATGTTGTCAGTTCTTTAAATCATTCCTAGCTTAAAGTAAGTTGTCATTGACTATATTTTGATGCAAAGTATTCATTGAAAACTTTTGAAGAAAAAAAATTTAGAAATTAAGACATGAAACAGATACTTCAGTAAATGGCCATTTTCTCCTGCCCATATTCTACATTTTTTTTTCTCCTCTCAATAAAGAATGTTCATTCATTCAGTTAATATGCATTAAGTATCTAATTTATACGATGGATATTTTAATATAAGTAATTATCAAGACTGGATTACCTGAAACCATTACAATAGA
The DNA here is from genome assembly GCA_963574355.1 of Loris lydekkerianus. Lineage (NCBI taxonomy): Eukaryota > Metazoa > Chordata > Mammalia > Primates > Lorisidae > Loris > Loris lydekkerianus. Next base: position 13,968 of record CAUYPK010095994.1, on the reverse strand, counting down.
AAACTTCTTCAATAGGTGATTTCCTTTTATGTGTTTATCAAATGGGCAGTAGGAAAATTGGCATATCAAAGTCACATACCACGCAATAACATGGATTTTGAGTCCGCATCTCAATATTTATAAAGAAATACATGAAGGAATGAATTTGGATAAAATATGTAATCATGTGTATTAAACAATAGTATATATATTTTTTTTTCTTTTTTTTTTTTTTTTTGTATAGACAGAGTCTCATTTTGTTGCCCTTGGTAGAGTGATGTGGCATTACAGCTCATAGTAACTTCCAGTTCTTGTGCTTAGGCCATAGTAATGTATACATCCTTTGCAATGCTGTATTGGAAAAGCTGTAGCTGCCAGTTAGAGCTCTTGGGAAATGGGCTATTTAATCACTAGTCCAGGAACCTCTAATCCACTTATAACATATCTGCTCAATTTCCAAATGGTGTAAAGTATTCACGGGGTGGTAAACTCTGTGAAAAACTCTGGCAACTTGAATTGTCAGCATAGGTCAACATCCACAAGGAATAATAAGGTTGACACAACAGTCCATCACATTCATAAACAAAAGGATGAGATGTCAATAATCAAATTCAATACATGTTTGGAAAGTATAATTAACAGAATGGAGGTAAAGATGTAATTAGAAATTCAAGGAGCATTTCAAAAGTTGTCTCGATAAATCAGTGAATACAAAGGAAAAGTGACCAAAGATTTTGAAAAATTGAGGCAAGAACTTGCACCCCTCAGAGATCTGAGAAATACAATAGAATCCCTCAGTAACAGAATGGAGCAGGCAGAAGAGAAGATCTCTGACATTGAAGTTATATGTTCTAAATGACCCCAAATTTGGAAATAAAAAGAGACCTGTTAAGCAAAAATGCATCATTTTCTCAGAGTCTCTTGGACAATTGATAACTGATATTGGCCTTATCGAAATTCCTGAAGCCAACAAGCTTGCTTCAAACATCCCAGATGTGCTGCTTTCAGAGATAATCAAGGAGAACTTCCACACCTGGGGAGAGTTTTGGAAATACAGCTAGCATACAGTTTCAGAATGCCAGTACAACTCAATCAAAGAAAGGCATCTCCCAGACTCATCATACTTAAACTAGCCAAAGTTGTTATGAAATTCTGCAAGCAGTCAGATGTAAGAAAAACATAACTGACAATGAGAAGAATATTACAATGACTGAAGATCTCTCTGCTGAAAATGTTCAAGCTAGAAAAAGGTTGTCATCAAACTTCAACCTCCTAAAACAAAATAACTTTCAATCCAGAAACCTGCATCCAGCTAAACTGAGTTTTATTTATTATGGGGAAATTAAATAATTTAATGACATTAACATGTTGGAGAAATTTTCCATAACTAAACCAACTGTCTAGAATATTCTCAGACCTATCCTCCATAGTGATCAGCACAATCCTCTACCACCAAAGTAAACTCACTCAGAAACATTTGCTCAAATTCCAACATCCAAAGTGGTGAAAAGAATAAAAATATGCACTGGACTTCTGACAAAATAAAAACCCAAAATATTACCAACTTGTCAATATTTGAAATTACTGTGAATTTCTTAAATTTTTCTTGGAAGAGGTAGAAGTTTCCTGATGAACATAACAACTCAGGCAGATATTTGCTGTGTATAAGAATCTCATCTTCCCATAAAAAATAAAACAAGACTCAGGGTGAAGGGAAGGTCATTTATCATTCAGGCAATTGGCAATTAGAAAAAAACAAAAACAAAAATATATGTTGCTCTTTTATTTGCAGATATAATACACTTAGAACCAACAGAAGAAAATATTAGGATGGGCACATCATATTTGGGAAGGATAATACACAACATGACGAGGTTTCAATTATTAATGTTTATGCTCTCACCCAGAATGTCCCTGAATTTATGAGATGCTGACAGACATGAGCAACTAGATTTCCTATAGCATCATAATAATTATAGACTTTAACACCCCTTTGGCAGTTTTGGATATATCCTCCAATAATTAACTAAGCAAAGGCCAGAAACTGTGTCTCAATGGTTAGGGCACTGGCCCCATATACCCAAGATTGCAGGTTCAAACACAGAACTGGCCAAATTGCAGCAGCAGCAAAGAAAATAGCCAGGCATTTTGGCATGTTTCTGTAGTTCCAGATAGTTGCAAAGCTGAGGCAAAAAAATTACCTTATTTCAAAATTTGGAGGTTACTGTGAGCCATGTGATGCCACCACACTATACAAAGAGTGACTAAATGAGACTTTGTTACTACAAAAAAAAAAAAAAAAAAAAAAAAAAAAAGAAAAAGAAAAGAAAAGAGAGAGAGAGAGAGAGAGAGATTGAGAGAGAATAAATGAACCAAAGAAATAGATACAGAGTGGACATTTCTTAAACTGATAGAGGCCATTCACAGCAAGCACATTACCAATATTGTATAGAATGGAGTTAAATTGAAATCATTTCCAGTCAGATCAGAAACAAGGCAACGTTATGCATTGTTTCATTTTTTTTTTTTTAATCATTGTCATGGAAGTCTTAGCCATAGCAATCAGTCAAGTAAAAACTATCATTTGCATACATATAGGGGTACAGGATATCAAACTTGGAATCATCACAGCTGATATGATTGCATATTAGGAACAACCCAGGGATTTAACTACAAAACTCTTACAAGAGATCATGAAGTACAGCAGTTTCTCAGGTTACAAAACCAATATTCACAAATCCACAGACTTTATATGCACCAATAGTAGTAATGCTAAAAAAGACAGTCAAAGACTCTGTTCCTTTCACAGTATTACCAAAGAAGATTAAATATTTGAGAGTATATTGAAAAATTATGTAAAAATCTCTATTAACAGAAACTATGAAACTATAAGAAAATATATAGCTAAAGATGTTAAGAAATTGAAAAAATATCATGGTAATAACTGGAAAGAATCAACATTGTTAAAAAGTTCATACTACCATAAGAAATATACAATTTTAATGCAATCCCGATTACAGCACCACTGTCATATTTTTAAGAACTCAAGAAGTACTACATTTTTATTATATGGAATATAAAAAAATTGAATAGTGAAGATATTACTCAGAAATAAAAACAAATCAGGTGGAATCATGCTACCATACTTCAGACTATATTAAAAATAATAGTGATCATAACACCATGGTACTGGCACAAACACATAGAGGTGCATACATAAAACAGAATAAAGAATCAAGAGATGAAACCAGCTACTTACTCACATTTGATGTTCCATAGCCAAATAAAAACATTCAGTGGAGAAAAGACTCCTTATTTAACAAATGGTGCTGGTTAAACTGGCTGGCGACCTTTAGAAGACAGAAACTGTATTTACCATTTCACTCTAAACTGAGATAAACTCTCATTGGATTTAAGATTTAATCCTAAGATATGAAACCACAAAAATAGTAGAAGAAAGTGCAGGTAATACACTTGAGGAAATTGGCCTGGGTGAATATTTTATTAGAAGGACCCTTTTGCAATTGAAGCAACACAGAAAATACATTACTTTTCTCAGGAAAAGTTGAACTGGAAATTGTGTAACATACCTGTCAGGCCTGTGAAATCATTGTTCAATCTTTGGACTCTGTTGTTGGTGTGTACATCCCAGGGCAGCAATAGGTATAAACCATTCTCTTCCACTAGCTTGTTGAATCCCTTGGCCAGATGTACAAACAGGAATTGAGTATGGACAACAGAACCTCTCTCTTTTTTACATTTTGAACCCAATGACAAAAAATATAGCCACCATAGGTTCTTAGCAGGAATAAGGTTAAGCATAAACATGGTAACCAGAGCAACACACATTGTGATGTCATCCATAGTGACCAGGTAGTGACTTCATCCTTTAATGTCCTGAAGTCAAGCTATCTGGTCAAAAATATTAAATAGTCTTTTCTGTTCACTTCAGCTGATATCCCTCAAGGGTTAAACCAGGACAGTTTTTAGCCCACTATCCACAGATGGAGACATAATTTCCCATTTATGCCTTATTGATTCTATTCACTATTGAGATTATTGGCACTAAGCTGAGAACACTGTTGAAATTTAGGACAGCAGTGTGTCTCCGGCAGAGTCACAGCTGACATAAATTTATGAAGTCACTTAAGTAAGATGGTATTTGTTTTTGGCTTTTTTTTTTTTTTATTAGAGACAGAGTTTCATTTTATCACTCTTAGTAGAGTGCTGTGACATCACAGCTGGAAACAAGATCCTATTCCTGAACTAGGACAATTCATTTGACTCAGCCTCCGAAGTAATTGTGATTACAAGAGCCAAAAAAAAAAACAAAAAAAAAAACACAAAACATATTTATTTATTTTTGCAGTTGATAACAAGGGCTGTCTATTAACCAGCCAACTCTGATATACAAGGCTGGCACCCTAAACCTTGGTGCCTCAGGCAATGCCCCCGACAAAATATATTTAAATTGGCAGTTTGACTTAGCCTAGGTTTGAACTCATCACCCTCTTATATGGGGCCACAGACCTATTGAGTTTCCCTCAGGCAACACCTCTTGAACACTATTTCAATATCCTGTTTGACCTACCCCAAAACATCCTTTTGAGAGAAGGTTAGAAATTTACTATGCCTTGCTATAGTCTCAATTTGCTCATAGCCACAGATCTTAACAATGTCTTCTCTGCTTGAACCATCAGTGTAATTCTGGTCTATCATGTGGCTAGGACTAGAGGTGCCTGTCCCAATACCTAAATAATTTTTCACATTTTAGTAAAGACAGGATCATTCTCAGAACCCTGCTTTTGGAGAACTATGTTCATCTCAGCCTACCAAAAGGATGGGATTATAGATGTGAGCCACAATGTTTGGTCATTTTCTCTTTCTTTGTTTCTCCCTTTCCCTCCCCTTTGCCCATGCCTCACTTTATCCATTCTTCCTACAATTTTTTTCTCTCTCATTTGCTTGCCCTCTCCATTCCTTTCTTTCTTTCATTCCTTTCTTTCATCTACCTTTTTCCTCTACACCTTGTGGAAAATTTCTCTAGTGATAAACTATAAATGCCATTCCTGAATGTGTAGTATTGAACTCTATACTTGAAATGGGTGAGTTGTGAGGTGTTACATATTATATCTGAATAAAGTTCTTATTTTGTAATCTACAGGCTGAATCTATGAGGATTTTTGAGAAAAACCATCAATTGAGAAAAACCATGAGAAAAATAAGCATATATGAGCACCATAGTTCCCACCTATAATACAAAGACACTCAGATGCATAGACACAAATATTACTGAAAGCCAAGGGATTTCAGACAAGAATGATAAACATAGTTAGACCTGACTTGTTCATGAAATAAGTGATAAACTTCCCCAGCAGTTGTGGAATGTGCCTGTACACTCAGCTTGTAAGAAGCATAACCTCATGGGGATCATTAGAGCTTAGCAGCTTGCATTTCCTTGAGCTATGATGGTAACAATGTATTCTTTATGGAGCAAATGGGGAAATACAGTATTCAATTTATAAGACCAATACTGTATTGGTGTAGGAAAAGTATTGTGGCTTACCAAACATTTTATACCCATATCCCAAATGGGATTTATTACCAGGTTTTCCAGTCCAGCAATATTTTTGGGTATTATGTGTGGGTACAAAGAAACCAAGTTACACTAATTGTATTTGTTAGGTAAAGTCCTTCTTAAAATTGTGTCATCTCCTCAAAAGTTGTGCCACATACCATAAACCCACCACTCCCTAAATTTCTCTATCTGCTCTGTCTTTCCCCACCACCTCCATCCTTCTTTCTTTCTCTGCTCTTTTTACCCACAACCCACCATGTCATTAGTTGTCATTAATTGTCCTCATATCAAATTTGAGTACATAAATTTGTGATTATTTATTCATGTGATGCTTTACTAAGAAAAAATGTGATTTTCTTCCATCCTGTTTCATACAAAGAATGTATAGTATTCATTTTATTAATGGCTGAATATTATTCCATGCTGTATATATACCACAGCTTGTTAATCTATTCCTGTGTTTGTGGGCTTTTAAGCTATTTCTACATTTCAGTCATTGTAAATTGAGCTGTAATAAACAGTCTACTGCAAGTTTCTTTATGATAATTTTTTTTTTTTCTTTTCTGGTTTGATGCTCAGTAATGGAATTTCAGGATTAAATGAAAAATCCAGCTTGTGTTCTTTGAGGGTTCTCCATACTTATTTCCAAAAAGGTTGTATTAGTTTGCAGTCAGGCCAGCAGTATAAAAGTGTTCCCTTATCTACACATTCATGCCATCTGCATTTATAAGATTTTGTGATGTAGGGCATTCTCGCTGAGGTTAGATCATATCTCAGGGTGGTTTTGATTTAAATTTATTCAATTATAGGGATGATGTTCTTTTTTTATATGTTTCTTAGCCATTTGTCTCTCTTCTTTAAAGAAGTTTCTATTAGTGTCTCTTGCACATTGATATATGGGATTGTTGCCTTTTTTCTTTTAGAATAATTTGAGTATTCCATATATTTTAGTAATCAAGGTGTTGTCTGATTCAAAATATGCAAATCTTCTTTCCTAGGTTTTCTTCTTCTTTTCTAGGTTGTCTATATGCTTGGATTGTAGTCTCTTTGGCTGTACAGAAGCTTTTCAGTTTAAGTAAGTTCCATTTGTTTATTTATGTTTTTGTTGCAATTGCCACAGTCTTTTCCTGGAACAATATATTCCAGTGTTTTTTCTACACTTTCCTTGAAGATTTTTATTGTTTCATGCCTTACGTATAAGTTCTTTATTCAAATTGAATCAATTTTTCTGAGTGGAGAATGATGTGGGTTCAGTTTCAGTCATTTACATGTGGATATCCAGTTATCCCAGCACCATTTATTTAATAAAGAGTCTTTCCACAAAGCCATGTTCTTTTTTTGGTTTATAAAAAATTAGATGGTTGTAAGATGTTAGTTTCATTTCCTGGCTATCTATTCAATTCCAAATGTCTATGTCTCTATTTTTGTTCCAGTACCATGCTGTCTCAACTACTATGGGTTTGCAGTGTAGCCTATAATCTGGTATGATGATGAACTCAGCATTGTTTTTATTAGCAAGAACTGCCTTAGGTATATGTGTTTTTTTCTAGTTCCATACAAAACACAGACTCATTTTTTTTTGAAATCATGAAAGTACAGTGTTGGTATTTTAATAGGGATGACATTGAATAGGTACATTGCTTTGGAAAATGTACCTATTTCGTACATGTATCTATACATGTAAAATGTATAGATATTTTAACAATGTTGATTCTTCCCAGTTATGAGCATGGTGTGTTCTTCCACTTATTAATATCCTGTAATACTTCCTTTCTTAGAATTTTATAATTTTCTTTATAATGGTCCTTCACCTCATTTTTTTTTTTAAATTAAATCATAGCTGTGTTCATTAATGCATTCATGGGGCACCATACACTGGTTTTATAGACTGTTTGACACATTTTCATCACACTACTTAATATAGTCTTCCTGGCATTTTCTTAGTTATTGTGTTCAGACATTTACATTCTACATTTACTAAGTTTCACCCACATCTTAACCCTTGTAACATGAGGGTGATTGGTGGGATTACATCTTCATCATCTTTGTTACATTTATTCCTCAGTATTTCATTTACTTGAAGCTGTGGTGAGGGTAATTGTGTCTTTAATTAACTTCTCATCTTGACTGTTATTGGCATATACAAAGGCAACTGACTTGTGGACATTGACTTTATATTTTCAGACATTATTGTATATTTAGAGACTTCCAGAAACCTGTGGTTGAGTATTTTGGATTGTCTATGTATAAGATTATATTCTCAGCAAAGAGGGAGAATTTAACTTTCTCTGGTCCCATTGCAATACCCTTTATTCCATTGTCCTGCCTAATTGTGTTGGCTAGAACTTCCAGTACAATGTTGAATAGTAATGGTAACAGAGGATAAACTTGTCTGGTTACAGTTCTAAGAGAAAAAGCCTTCAGTTTTACTACATTGAGTAAAATATTAGCTGTGGGTTTGTCATAGATAGCTTCAATCAGTGTCAGAAATGTGCTCCATATGCATATACTCTTCAGTGTTCTAATTAGAAAAGAATGCTGGATTTTATCAAATGAGTTTTCTGCATCTATTGAGAGGATAGTATGGTCTTTGTCTTTGCTTCTGTTAATATGGTGATTAACATTTATGGACTTGCATGTGTTAACCTAACCTTGCATCTCTAGGATGACATCTACTTGATCTTGATGTCTGACTTTTTTAATGATAAGCTGAATCTATTTGCAAGAATTCTTTGGAGAGTTTTTGCATCTGAATTTATTAGTAAAATTGGTGTGAAATTCTCCTTTTTAGTTATGTGTTTTCCTGATTTTGGTATCAAGGTGATGTTTGCTTCCCAGAACATGTTGCGGAAGATTCCTTCCTTCTCAAAAATTTAGAATAATTTCTGCAGTACAGAAACAATCTCTGCCTTGTCGGTTTGATAGGATTCTGGTGTGAAGCCACCTGCATGAGGAGCTCCATTTCTTCCTTATCTACAAATATTGATTCATTTACTTCACATTGTCAAATTTCTGGGCATGAAGATTCTAGTAGTATTCAGAGATAATCTCTTGTATCTCTGTGGCTTCAGTAGTTATTTCCCCTTTATTATTTGTGAGTGAGGTTACAAGAGATTTTGCTTTTCTATTTCTAGTTAGTCTGGTCAAAGTTTCATCTCTTTCATTTATTTTTTTAAAAAGACCAACTTCTTGTTTCATTGATTTTTGGAATGAAAATGTATCTCGCTGTTGCTCAGCCTTGTCTCCAAACCTTGAGCTCTAGGGATCAGCTCATCTTAATCTCCCATTGCAACCAGATATTGTAGTCATGTGTGTCAAAATAAATTGAGCTTTTCTTAAGAAATGACCTTATCAGGTCTTTGAGGATTGGCCAATTCTCAGACTATGAAGACACATAGGTATTATTTCAGGACTGTTTTTAATATCCTTGGAAGCAGATATCATGACAATTATTTCTACATATCTTTCTTGGTTATCAGGTTTAATTATTGATTGTATATTAAACTTGTGGCCCCCCCCAAAACTTTTCTGCTTTCTATGTGGCCAAGAAGACAAAAGGTCTGACACACCTGGTTTGAAGGTCAGGAATGTAAACTTTCCAGGTAGGCTGTTAATTCTATGAATTAGAAGAAATAATTGCAGATACATAGTAAACTACTGGATACATTGCCTAACCAGATTTTGAGAAAAGACCTTTAGTAGGACACCTACCATCTTAAACAAGATCTCTCCTATTCTAGAGAAATAAATAAAATCTCAGTAAAAGTAGAACTGAGAATTGTGTGATGTACCTGTCAGGTCTGGGAAATCACTATCTGATCTTTGGGCTTGTGTTCTTGGTGTCAAAAATCTCAAGGTAGCAACAGGTATAAACCTTGCTTCTCCACTTGTTTACAAATTCATGCCATGAAAAGGAAAGAAAGGATGGTTGAATCCTTTGGCTGGATATACAAACACATTTTGGAAGCAGGAATTGAGTGTTGAGAAAATAACTCCACTATTTTTTAGCAGTTCAAACTCAATGACAAACCCAAATAGTCAATACACATGCTTAGTGTGAAGGAGGGCAAGCATAAACATTTTAAAACAGGGCCACATCTATTGTGATGTTATCCATTGTGAATATGTAGAGATTTCATCCAATAATGTCCTGGGACCTTGTCTTCTGATCAAAAATACTAAGTGGCCTTTTCTACTCACCTCAGCTTGTATCCCTCAAGGGTTTAAACCAGGACACTCCTTAGCAATATTTGTGCCTTATTGACTCTATTGAAGTTTGAGATTCCCAGTAGTAGGCTGACACAACAGTTGAGATTTGATACAGCAGTGTGACTCAGTCTATATCACACCTGACATAACTTCATGGAGTCATTTAAATAGGAAAGTATTTGTTTTTTGACTTTTTTTTTTCTTGGAGACCGAGTTTCTCTTTGTCACTTGGTAGAGTACCATGGCATCACAGTTTACAGGAAACTCTTACTTCTGAACTTAGGCAATTCATTTTTCTCAGCGTCCAGAGTCACTGGGACTACAGGATGCTACCACAACACCTGGGTATATATATATTTTGTTTGTCTGAGGATGAGTTTGAACACACTACACTCATTATATGGGGCTAGTGCCCTACATCATTTGCATGCTCCTGATATGCTATTTCAAGACATGTTTGACAACTACCTCAAAACTTCCATTTAAGAGAAGCTTACAAATTTTCTATGCCTGGCTAATGCCTCAATTTGTTCATAATTTCACATGTCTTAATCATGTCTACTTTGCTTGACCCACCTAGGTAATTTTGGTCTTTTTAGATAATAAAAATCTTTGTTGATTTTTTTTCTTGGTTTTTCTGTTCATATGTGTGTGTATGGGTATCTTTTAGATACAGTTTCCTCATGTGGCCCAGGATAGTTTTTTATGACCTCAGCCTAAATCATGGGAACCTCAAACTTCAGGATGCAGGCAATGGTCCTGCCTGACATTCCCATTTGACTAGAACTACAGGTGCCTGTCACAATGCTTAGATGATTTATCATATTTTAGTAGAGACAGGGTCTGATATTTGTTCAGACTATTTCTGCACCCCAATATTCAATAACTCAACTTGTCTCAGCATGTCAGGGTAATGGAATTATGGGTGTGATTCACCAAATTTGGTCATTTTTTCTTTCTTTGATTCCCTCATTACTCCTGTTCTTCACCCATTCCTCACTTTATTCTTCCTTCCTCCATCTCTCTCCCATTCATTTGGTCTCTTCATTTTTTTCTTTCCTTAATTCCTTTTAAACCTGTATCTCTCTCCTCTACACCTTAAAGGAAACTCTGTAGTAAAAATGGAACAAACTGTTTAACTAATTCCTCAATATGCAGTCTTAAACTTTATATATAAAGTGTGTGAATAAGTGGAGTTATAAATTATATCTGAACAGAGTAGTTTTCTGTTGTTGTTGTTTATTTGTTTTATAATCTATGGAATGTTATCTATAAGGATTATTGAAAGAAAACTTTTCCAATATAAGCACATAAGCATTTATGTGCACCATAGCTCAAACCCATAATACCAGCTAATTCAGAGACCAATGCATAAAGATCCCTGGAAGGTAAGGGGTTTCAGACCAGACTGAGAACATAGAAAGACACACCCTGCCCAAGAAATAAGTGAAAAACTTCTCCAGCAGTGGTGACATGTACGTGTAATCTCAGCTGCTGTGACACATAAACTCAGAAGAATCACTGAGCTTAGCATCTTGAATACTTCAGCTATATAAATATCATTGTTTCTGTGGCAAAGGGGGAAACTCAGTATCCAATTTATAAGAGAGATTCTGCATAGGTGCAAGTAAAGTCTGGTAGCTTACAAAATGTTTTATTCATGTATCCCAAAAGGGAATTGTTACCAGGATTGCCAGTCCAGCTCAATATGAGAAAATCAGCCAATGAACAGACTACATTAGTAGAATCAATAAGGAAAACCACAGGGTCAATTCAAGAGACACAGAAAAGACTTTTGACAGAGGAAACAAAACTTCTTCAAAAAAAATTTAAAAATATTATTTGAGGGGTGGAGCCTGTATCTATGTCAGTAGGGTAATAGCCCCATACATGGAGTGTGGTGGATTCAAGCTCAGCCTCAGCCAAAGTGCAACAATAGCAACAACAACAACAAAACTTAGATGAGAAGAGAATATCGTCTGAATCACTAATGGGATTTACAGTTCAGTGGGTAAATATAACATACTCTATTCACATGATGGAATATTTTTCATCTATCAAAAACATTTATGTTACAATAGGAATGAACCTTAAATTATTTCAATAAGTTAACAAGGACACTTACAAAAAACCATACAGAGCATGCCTGAACTCAAAACAAAACATCAAGACAATACCAATTGTCTGCTAGTAGTAGAATGTACGGAGGGGAGGGCAGTAGAGAAGTGTAAGTGACTGGCAGTAGGTATTGACATTTCTTGTGAGGGGGAGAAGACAAATTCTAAAATTTGATTGTGATGATAACTGTATAATTAGTGACTATACTAAGAAACACAGAATTGTATACATTCAAAGTGTCAACTTCTTATTTTAATGAAGCTTCTTGAAGATGTTTTGAAAAACTTGAAGTTCTCAAAAGGCTCACAGCATAAGAAATATCCACATTATGAGACATATTAAACCCTGCCTCCCTGCTGACCTACAGCATGAATTGACATGAAAGGCACTTTTCTTTTATCCTACTGAAGTTGTCATTTTCTTTTACCTTGAAATAGTATGTGACCCCTGCATAGAGTGTTCTTATGTCATCATAGCTAAACACAATCTCAAACTTCTGGGTCAAGAGATCCTATTGCCACAGACTTTTGAGCAAGAGAGAGTCAAGGTGCTCTCCACAGTGCCTGGTTACTTTGGACCACACTCTTCTGCCTTCCAGAGTGTTATAATTATGGGTGTGAGACACATCTCCAGACATTGAGTTTGGAATATTTTTCAAACTATGTTTCATGGCCAAAGATGGGCCTTCATGCTTGCTATCTAGGCACTTTGGGAGGCCCTTTCTTATTGATTGCTGGATTTTCTGAATTGGAGACCTGCATAAAAAATTCTGAGATGCTATTTCTGAAGCATAAAAAATAGACAAATTTTATGCACACGCCTAGACTCCTAAGTGAGTGAAGAGGTTCTATTGATGACAATATTTGAAGTTTTCTGTGAGATTTGATGCTAGGGCACTCTACTAAGTGCAACAAAATGACAGACTGTCTAAGTATGTAAATGGAGAAAAGCATTGCAAGGGAAATTACTCCTCACATGTACTTTTGACCACAGATCTAGAGTTAAAATTATTCTCCTAGTTTATATGCCAAATAGATAAATTATTCTCTCATAGAGAAATTGTTTTTCTCAAAACACTATTAATCAACCATTTGGAATTTTGGTAACTGTGACTCTTTTTTCTTGTAGTCACTGCACACACAATAAATTATTGACTCAAATCAGGCTTTTTCTATGCACACTGAAAGATACAGATTATACCCTTCAACTCTTCTGTTGAACTTTTTCAATGTGGGCCAATATTCCTTTTCCCCAATGAGTCCAAACCTAGGAACCAGACATCTCTGGAGAACACCTACCCATTAGATAAACTGATAATATCCTAATGAACCAATCAAAATTCCACTTGTCCTGACTCATTGTCGACCCTACAGGGGCCACAATAAATCTCCTTCTTTACAAAGTCTCATATTTCATCTACCTACTAACCTCTCCTCTTTTCTCAGCTCTTTAAAATTGTGCCCTTCAATTTTTCTTTCTTTTTTTCTTTCTACACTACTGGTGGAAATGTCCACTAATATGTTACTTCTGGAAGAATGTTTGAAGAATACTTAGAGACCTAAAAATAGACCTGCCATTCGATCCTATAATTCCATTACTAGGTTTATACCCAGAAGACCAAAAGTGAAAACATAACAAAGACATCTGTACCAGAATGTTTATTGCAGCCCAATTCATAATTGCTAAGTCATGGAAGAAGCCCAAGTGCCCATTGACCCACGAATGGACTAGCAAATTGTGGTACATTGATACTATGCAGTCTTAAAGAAAGATGGAGACTTCACCTCTTTCATGTTTACATGGATGGAGCTGGAACATGTTCTTCTTAGCAAAGTATCCCAGGAATGGAAGAAAAAAAATATCTAATGTACTCAGCCCTTCTATGAAGCTAAGTTATAGCTTTCACACAAAGGCTATAACCCAACTATATCACAAGTCTATCGGGAAAGGGCCAAGGAAGGGGAAGGGAGAGGGGAGGATTTATTGGAGAGACGGTAATGAGTGGGGTCACATTTATAGTGCATCTTAGAATGGGTACAAGTGATTGCACTAATGTACACAGCTATAATTTAACAATAAAAAAA
>CAUYPK010095992.1:0-16977 GCA_963574355.1 Loris lydekkerianus | reverse complement strand
AAACTATAAAAATACTAGAGGAGAGTGCAGGAAAAACCCTTGAAGAAATTGGTCTGGGTGAGTATTTTATGAGGAGGACCCCCCAGGCAATTGAAGCAGCTTCAAAAATACACTACTGGGACTTGATCAAACTGATTTGTTTTTCATATGTCAGTAGTTTGGCTGATGGGAACGTGGTGCCTATGGCTGCCTGCCTGTTCCACTGGGGAGGGCTTTCCCAGCCTTCCCCTTGGAGCTGGTGTTTCTAAGTGGCCACAGAGTAGAAAACCTCCACCTGGCTCAGGTTCCCAAGAAGGTTTTTGCAGTCAATGGGCCTGTTCTGCATAACAAAACCACTTGGTCTCAACAATAATTGTCTAGCAATTCATACAAATCAATCATCTAACATTCTGTTTCCTCCAAAGAATGGTTGTTACAACACACCATTCTTAAATTTTTTTCATGCAGTAAGTTAAAAGCTTTGCAGCTGGAGGCAGCCTTTGGTGTTAAAGATATATATATCTTTTTATATATTTTTTGTTGTTGTTGTTGTTTTTTTGCAGTTTTTGCCCAGGACTGAGTTTTGGGTTTTGAACCCACCACCTCCGTCATATGGGGCCAGCGTCCTACTCCTTTGAGCCACAGGTGTTGCCCCCAAAGAGGTTATATTTTAAATGCCTTGGGGTATACCTGTTATGATTGCCTCACGGTTATGAGGTCAGCAGGTACAAACACAGTATCAGATTTTCTTTGAAGCCATCTTAGTTGGTCAAAATTGATACACAAAAATCAAACACCAGAGGCTGGGCATGGTGGCTCAAGCTTGTAATCCCAGTGCTCTGGGAGGCGGAGGCAGAGGAGGGCAGATCAACTGAGCTGATGAGTTGGAGACCAGCCTGAGCTAGAGCAAGTCCCCACCCCTAAAAAAAAAAAAAAAAAAGGTGGGCGTTGTGGTGGGCACCTATAGTCCCAGCTACTCAGGATGCTGAGATAAGAGAATCACTTAAGCCCAGGAATCTGAGGTTACTGTGAGCTATGACACCAGGGCAGTGTACTGAGTGACAAAGTGAGATTGTTTCCCCTGCCCCCCCCAGAAAAAAATCAAAGGCTAGGTTTTTCTGTTATAAAATGACATACCATAGATTTTAATTAATCTACTTTATCTAGATAGTTGCAAAAAAAAAAAAAAGTCTTAATGCCTTAAAGGACAAGCTATGTATTCCATAATCGTTAATATCATTTATTTTCTGTAAACATAATGCAATGTGTGAACAGTTTAACAACGAAATAAATCAAAAGTCCCAAGCCTCACAGATGCCTCTGCAGACCCTTCCTTCCTCTCTGCCCCTGCTCTGAGCCTCTGGGGCACAGTCCTCCCAGGGAATGTCCTCATTCCTGGGCCTTTATGAAGTGTTCCTGGCTCACTGACTGTGGTAATGATTTATCCCTCTGATTTCAATGAGTCTGTGTTTTTAAAATTTGGGAGATCCAAACTGCTTGTCACCTTATCTCTTTGTTCAAAACTGCATTTTAAAAAATTATTTCCATTAATATTCTAGGTTTTGAATATAGATGTATTGGGGATAACAGCAGTAGCTGACATGAATTTATCACAAAGTAGGTGCAAAATTATTGCAAAAAAGTACTTTACATTTGTTATTTCAATTAATACGGTCCCTGCCTTTGCCCTTTGATTTGCTCATCTTCCCACAGAGAAACGTGAAGCTCAGGCAGTTTTAACCACTTGTTAAGGAGGTACGGAAACCACAGTTCCCACAGAGTGTATGCGATTTCAAAGACAGAGTTTCCTGTGGGATCTCCTCTCCTTATTATAGTTGGATTTCTTTCAACAGATAGAAACATATAAAGTGTATCCTCTCATGAATGAATTCAAAGCTGTTTGATAGATATTAATTTCTAAAGCTATGTTATGACTTGCAATAAATCATACTTAAATATCATGCAATTCAAATTCTAATAAATTATTCTAGTCCCCTATTTTCACATTTAGAAAAGAACCAAAGGAAAAAACCCATATTTATAAATTATGCCAAGTAGGGTTTTAAATAATAGGCTTACACAGTGCTGTCACGATGCAAAGATGACTCTCACTTCCCTTTCTCCACCTTCAGTTCAGAGCCGTGTTCTACAGCTCGGTCCTCACTCCTCTCTGGGGTGGCCGTGGTCCACGTGGAGAAGGCAGGTGTATAGGCCTCAGAGAAATGAATCCTTTTGCATATGTCATTAGTCCAGGTTTTAGAAATGAAACTTACAATTGTAGGTGCCTTTCTAACCCTCTGAAGTCACAGATCTCATGAGAAAACCCAGAGACACAGGTAGAACAGAGAGAAACCCCCCAGGTCACGGTGAGTGTTCACTTTTGCCTTCCTACCCTCAGCTAAAAAAAAGCGTGGATGTGAGATTTTGGTGCTTTCCTGGATGCAGTGTTACTACTGTGAGGATGTCGTAGTGTCAATATCGTGTGTGTCAAGTTTAGTCTTGAGGCAGGTGCGTGTGTGCTTGTGTGTGTGTGTGTGACTTTCTCCTTGCATCAATTTCTATACTACAGGTATCACGGATCTGGTCCAATTGACTAGCTATTCCTTGGTTACTTTTTCCTACCATATAATAATATGAGAATAATTGACTAATTTAAAAGGCAATAAATTTAGAACCAATTAACAGGAACATTTTTAGTGCCAAGCGTGGCATCCACAAGCCTTCATGGGAACAGAAGTTGCCACATGAGAAGCTGACAGCCATTCGCCTGCTCTGGGAACCGTGACCTTGAGTCAGTTCTCGGGCCCTTTGGAGATGACATCATGCTGAGTACTCAGTGATCCTTTTCTTTTTCTCAAAGTGAGAAAATACTGGCACAGGTTCCATCTACAAAGAGTTAATAACTGGGTGATTGTTAAAAATGATAAAGACGAGACATTGCAGCTGGGATGACTGGGAGGCCATGGAGGTCACAGCTGCCAGACAGAAGAATCTCAGGATAGTCAGCAGGGTCAGACAGCCAGGGTGGGGTGCAAAGGGACCCAGGGAGTGGCAGCCTGGATCAATGACCCTGCTAAGGCAGGACGGGAGGGTGTAGGCCAGGGGTTGGGCCACAGACTGGTCCCACGAATATACGTAAAGGAGGCCTTCCTGCACTTGGGGGTTCTAGGAAGGGTGGGTTCTGTCTAGCCTACCTGCTCTTAATGCTTTCAACTTTGCAAATAATGAGGCTGCAGAGGAACGTGAGAGCCTGTCCCTCATCTGCTGAGTGGGGAATATAAGTAGGCTGTATCCCCTGTCTGTGTTCTCAGAGGAGAGGCTTGGGGACGGCCCTTCCGATCCGTCACCATGCCACCTCCTCCTAGAGACCAACCAGTAGATCAGGCAAGTTGATGGAACCGTCGGCGTTTCTTACCCAGAGACTGATGGGAATGTCTGGTGACTTCTGTGCCGTTCAGTCTTCAAGAACCACAAACCCATTGTTGTGACTTAGGAAAACTGCAAATGACTAAGGCCACTTTTGTCCTTAGAAATGTGAGCTTCCAAATGGCAGCAGATTACCATTCACGTCTTAAAGCTAAGGGCAGTCCTGCCTTCGTGATGCAGCGGGTGTTGAGAGGGCGAGCAGAGGCTGAGGAGGCTCTTACAGTGACAGGTGCTCTGTCGTGGTGGGCGTGCTTGTAATCGGGTAACTAGCAACCTCTTTATGAAAGAAGCTGCGATGGGACCCAAGAAATCAGCAGCCAGCATGGATGTGTTCTCAGTTGGAGCGTGCTGTTTTAAACCACAGTCACAATTGGATCAGTCAGCTTTGCTGAAAATGACTTGACATATATTTACATCTGCAGCAAAGGGATTGCCCTTTGACAAATGGCTGAGATGAAGCAGGTTTAAATGCCCGGAAGAGAGGGGAGCCACAGCTTCAGTATTTGTTGCCTGCCTTTTGTCTTTACATTTACCTTTTATAACACCACACACTTGGCAGCCTCCTGATCTTACAGATGATACAACCAGGGCTCAGAAGGAGTGCACAAATGCCCCAGGGGCACCCAGCTAACAAACAGTGGAGCCGAATTCCAAACAGTTCCAAGCAAAGGCCACCTGTCTCAGAGGAAGGTGTGCGTCTGTCGCATCTTCACAAGGGTGCAGGCAGCTTCAGCCCCGGCACTGACATTGACAGCTGGTCTTGACTTGGAGACAGGGCGGGTCCCCATCAACCTCACCTCTGCCGTCACAGAGCCACCCACATGATGCACAGGGTTTGCTATCTGTCCCTCCCTCATCAGGATCTGTTCCTGCAGGGAAAGGTTTGACAAATATGTCTCTCTGCTTCACGTTTCTTAAAGAGCTGAGATAGGAGTGGATGCCAGCTCTGTCCTTGGCCCCAGGCTTTTTTCTCTCTTCACCTTGGACCTTTCTATTCAGGGGACTAATCTTGGGAAAGTTCCATACCCATAATTGTCTGTTCCCAAGCAGCCCCCACATCTGTATCTCAGCTCCCAGGCTAACCTATTGTCTCTCATTAAAAATAATGCCTCGGGCCATGTCCTGTCAGGGAAAGGTTTTAAAGTGAGCCCTGCTGGCAGCTGCAGCAGCTGGTAGGTGAATGTGCTGAGGACCCAGGTGCCACCTGAGCAAGACGCAACTCAAACCCCAGCGTCAAGCGCTGTGCCCATTTCTTGGGACCTCCCAGCACTTTCCTTCATTTGAAAATGATGAGCAATGACCTCCACGGTTTATGGCAGGATCATGTGTTTAAAGTGCTGACACCTAAAGACACATACGTGAGAAAAATGATGAAGAGGCCCTCATCAGATGCCTCAGGTAGTCAGTGTGGACGGCTGTCCTGGAGGCCATCCCTGGAGGCCATCCCGGGAGGCCATAGGCTGGGCGGTGGAACAGCAGAGATGTGTGTCCCGCAGTCCTGGAGGCTGCACGTCCAAGGTCATGAGCCTGCAGGTCTGCTGTCTGGCAAGTCTCTTCCTGCCCACCATGCCCCTCACCCCCCCCCCCCAATCACCCTCATCTCTGCAGGTGGGAAGAGACGGAGCAGGAGCAGAGGCAAGCCCCGCCCTCCCGGTCTCTGCTCACTGGTGCGTTCATCCCATCATGAGGGCTTCACCACCATGACCAGCCCCTCCCAAAGGTCCGCCCTCTTCAGTCCATGCACTAGGGTGCAGATTTCCGGCTGTGAAGTTGGGGCACATACACATTCACTGTGTAACAAGTACGCTTGAGCTGGCACCACTTCCCAGGTGTGTGCAGGGCTGGCCTTGGCCCCTGCTGCTCCTCTTGCTGCCCCACCAGGCAGAGCCTGGGGGCTGTCTTGTGACCAGCGGTGGACCCCATTCTGGGCAGATGCCACATGTCTTCATAAAACCACTGTGGGCTGCGCCCCAGAGCACCTGCCTCCTTTTCCTGCCATTTTTAACTATGGAGGGAAGGGACATAGTTGCCACAATGAGTCCTGCTTCTCACTTTTTCTACACACCATTTCTGTTTGTGCAAAGTACCTTCTAAATGCCACAAGAACTTTCTGTGAGCCAAATGGATGTGCCTTTTAGAAGAAATATAAATCCTTTGATGAGGGAGGAGGAGGGCTGCTTCCCTCCACCATGTCAACAAATGGATCTTCTCAGAATGACAGGGAGCTTCCCCTGCCCACTTTCTGATGTGCCACAACTGAGAACAGGGCTCCCTGCACTTCCTATGGGCTTGTCTGCGAATGGTTAGATCACTTGCCAGTAAAGCATGCCTCTTACCCAGGCTGGCTCAGAGGCCAGGCACAGGAAGGACCACTTGGCTCTTCACACACTGAGTGGGGACGAGACCAAGGGCCTTTCAGGCACCTGTGTCTACTTTGCAGCTCTTCTCCCACTCCCGCATCTAAATGGGATCCCCCTGCATCCTGGGGGAGGTCTAAGTGGCATTACAGTGGAGTTAGTTTGTCACTGACAGCAGTGCTAGAGCCTTGAGCCGCTGTCCACACCCAGATGTGCTTGGAGGTGGGTGCAGGCTCCACTATTGTGCTGAGAGACCAGGTGTCCACACCCAGGTGTGCTGGGAGGTGGGTGCAGGCTCCACTACTGTGCTGAGAGACCAGGTGTCCACACCCAGATGTGCTGGGAGGTGGGTGCAGGCCCCACTACTGTGTTGAGGGACCAGGTGTCTATGCCCAGGTGTGCTGGGAGCTGGGTGCAGGCCCCACTACTGTGTTGAGGGACCAGGTGTCTATGCCCAGGTGTGCTGGGAGCTGGGTGCAGGCTTCACTACTGTGCCAAGGGACCAGGTGTCCCCGCCCAGGTGGGAGGTGGGTGCAGGCTCCACTACTGTGCCGAGGGCAGTCATTTAACTCACTGCAAAATAAAAACTGTTTCTCAGGCCACATGAAAGCCATAGTACATTTCATCTCGACTCTGAGGTTTCAAGTAACTGAAAATCTACGAATCACATTGAACTTTCACCTGGAGTATAATATTTTTCACTCATATAAGAAAGATAATCACAAAGTACCCTGCACCTCAGTGAACCCCACTTCAGTCAGCACGTGTTACATACACAGACCTGCACGGATTTTCTGTGTAATGTTGTTCCTCTATATCAGATCATTGCCTTTGAGCAAACCCAGTAATTTTGAATTATTTCTCTTCTGTAGATTATGCAAAGCACAGAGAATGTGATCTTTGAGTTCAGCATTATTCTTCCCATTGGGTTGACTGTGCATTTATAGAAACCATAAACTTTTGATCCCCAGAGATTAAAAAAAATCTGAATGGTTAGGTGTTAAATAGAAAAAAATCAAACCAATATTCCCTACCCTTGGATGAAACTGTTAGTTTAAAAGAGTGATGCTTTAGGCAGAAATTGGTTTTCAGAACATTAAAGGATTCCAGTGATCATATTTGCAAATCCTTTCATATGCATGAAAATTTAGCAACAAAAAATCTGGCCATTAAAGCATAATCTTTATTTGACCAAAGCATGATATATTAAAAAAAAAAAAAAAAATGGAATAAACTGTAATTTATCTTAGCCGACAGCTAATTACCTGGAAGTCTGATTAAAGGGAAAACTAAATTTACTTAATTGGTGTTTTGCTGTTTAGTCTGTATACATATAAATATGCCTCTCTCCCTTCTACTGAGCATTGCTAGAAATAAATTACCATTTTTATTTTGTCCCATTCAAGTGCTGCCAAACGCAGGACAGCATTAGAAAAATGGGTATTTGACTAACAAAGTAACAGGTGCACTGTGAGCTCACTGAGGGTAGACTGTGCTGTTACAAGAATAGGATGCTTATCCTGAAGTCTTTTCTGTTTTCCCCAATGGCTCCTCCAATAACTTCAACTTGTGAAGCAAACCTGCCCTGCCAATAAATCCTGGCACAGTCATAGAGAAATCTGCATATAATTAAGCCCCCTGAGGCAAATGGACTTTGACAGACAGGAGGTTGCTCAGAAAGCCTCCAAATCCCTGTTTGTTAGGAAGGGTATTGGGCTGTGTGGCCTGTTTAAGGCCATGCTGATAGCAAAGGGGGTTTTATGGAACTGTCTCTGCTCCCACCCATGGGTTCTAATGGCATAGTTCTGCCAGGAGAAGCAATTTAAACAGGAGACATATGTAACACACCTCAAGAAGTGTAATGAAATCATCTTTCCTGAACTTCTGAAAGTCAAGGCCACTTATATTAATTTTTAAAGTGATTTGAAAGTTATACAGTGCTCTTCTGGAAATGAGAGATTTTCCTTACTTAAATGTCAGGCCTGCCAATAGTTCAGTTATATGCTTATAAATAATTGGAGTAAAATATGATTTTTAAAAAACATTGCAAGTTTTCATCAAAATCCCTAAAGAAATGAAAGTCTTAATTAAATCTGAAACTCTGCTTCCCAGACCTAAGGTTTCTCAATGTTGTTCCTCATTCTCACCGAACATTCTCTGTGATTAAAATAGAACCTAAGCAGCGAAAGAGCTAATTATTTAAAGGGTAGTATCATAGAAACAGACCCAAAGCACATAAAAATCATTGTAACCCACGACAGGGAGGAGACGAGAGAGACTCGCACAACGTCTTCATTTCTTGAGGACTTTGGGGTCAAGGTCTGTTCATTTCATCACCCTCACTCTTCTCGGCCGCAGAACTGTCTGGCCTAATTGGAGATTCACAATACTTCTAAAGATTGTACAGTGGAGGTTTAAGAAAGGCCTAATATTCTTAAGGATGTGATGAAGACTGAAACAGCAGTTTCTGGAAGCATTATTTCCTGTCCGCTACCAGGACGCCCTCCATTCCTCTTCTCTGGCTGGAGCCCTGTCACTTTTCCGGAATCCTGTTCTTTCTTTGACTGAATGGCCCTCTGATGACGCAAAGTAAAGGGCTGTGACAGGTTGGCCAGTGTGCTGAGTTCTGCTGAGGCCATCTGACGAGCACAGGTTATCTGTCTCCCTGACTTTTTAGTGTTTGGGGAAAATGTCTTTGATGATGGTGTCTGGAGTGTTAGTTGTTTCCGTCTGAGGAACTGTGCAGGCGAGGGGGCTGGAGAGGTCATGGCAGCAAGTGCAGGTGCATGTGTGCCAGGGAGTGGGACGAGGAGGAAGGGGTGACAGGTAGTTTTATGATTGTTTCCTTCTTCGATGTCTTGAGTACAGAGATGTTAACGTTTTCATTTAACACAAAGACTTGACTCAATAATTGCCTTAAAACAGGTTGGTCATGCGTGCTCTAAATTGTCAGCATGCAGTAAAATTGTGACCTGGAGATTGGTGTGAAAGAAAATACTGAACTCCTCATAATGTGCTCAGCCTGTATGACCTACCTCCATGTCCTCTGGGGTCTGTGTGGCGTCTGAGGGTATCCTGTGTGGCTTTAGCTCTTCCTTTGGAAAGGTTCTTCCTTCTCAACACCCAAGTGCCAAAAAACATGTATTGGTAAAGGTCAGAATGGGAGTGTCAGTCGTTTATTCTGTAAGTAGAGTGAAAACAGCTTTAAGCCTTATTTATGTATTTTTCACATGGATGACTCTTTGAGTCAGGAAATTGGCCTGTGCTGCCGTCGGCTCCACTGACAGGTGGGTGCTGAACATTCACTGTGGAAAAAACATCCTTCTGAGGGTGCCAAGGTCAGTAAGGCATCATCTCTGCCCATAGGAGGACAGGTGACCTGGGGACTGAGCATTGAATAAAATATGCCTCAGACAGATGAACCCTGTGATGACACTACCAGCCAGGGGCGTGGGGACACAGAGAGACCCCGGCCACTTCCCCTGGAGAATGCGGAGAAGCTTCACTAAGGGGCTGATGGGGCGTGTGATCTGGGCTGGAAGGTCCACTGGGACTTTTTTGCAGAGAGAGAAGGTGATAGGAAAAGAAGAAACTGCTTAATTTGAGACGCCAGTGTGCAGTTGGGAGAATTCTCAGTGATGCCTGGGGAACCTGGCCGTGGGGAGGGGACGGTGAGCTGATCTGTGGGGAACCTGGCCGTGGGGAGGGGACGGTGAGCTGATCTGTGGGGAACCTGGCCGTGGGGAGGGGACGGTGAGCTGATCTGTGGGGAACCTGGCCGTGGGGAGGGGACGGTAGCTGATTTGCAGGTGCCACTCTGCCTTCCCAGCACAGGCCTCAGTCCTGAATCACACATGGACCCGGCCACCCAGGAGCCTGTGTTTGGCCTGGGGAACAGAGTCACAGACCCGTGACTTCAACACCTGTTACTAAATGTTGACTGCCCACCAAGGAGACATTCATACCAGTACCCCTGTAGTCCAGAGCAGTGCTGGACTGTCCAGAGACACTCTGGTGGCATCACCCGCCCCCCAGGCTAACCTCAGCCTACACCTGGAGAAAGCCCTGCCTGCCCCTTCCCAGGGAAGACTGGCCAGCCGCCATGCAGGGCACACCCCCGCCAGGTGCTGGGGAGCCCTGGGCCCGTGCCCTCAGTTCTCAGCTCACCTGCAAGGTCACCACAGCCAAGGGGACCATTTTACAGATGATAAAGTCAAGCAAAGATGGGGACAATACAGGTGCCCATGCAGCTGTGACGAGGCAGCCTTGGGACTGGGACCTGGGAGGCCATTTTTGCAGCAGCTGAGCACCAGCTCGTCTCTGGACAGAGGGTGCTGCGTGGCTCCTCCCTGGCAGGGCAGCAGGCCTGTTGGATGGGAGTGGCTGTACTGACCTCCCTGCCCTCCCGCAGAGCTGCTGTGCAGGCTCACCTGCTGAGAGGGCTACCTGGGAGAAGAGCATATTTAGAGAGTAGCTGCCATGGCCACCTCTGTCATGGACCGGTTTAGGGATTTAATGATAATGGTGCTTTAGTTTGTTTGTTTTAATAAGCAGAGCACTGACCAGTTTCCTTCTGCCTCCACGCATTTCCCCTTTAGAAATGCAAACTGTAAACATGCCTCAGCAGTATGAGGCCTGGAGGGAGATGCCCGCACATGCCCTGCAGCCCTGGCCTGAGCAGCAGCACCTGTGAGCTGCACCCCTGCGAGGATGGCCGTTTGCAGGGTCCTGGTGCGCTGTTTAGAGACACAAGTCTGGGATCTGCCTCGCAGTATATTTGGTGAAACTTTCAGTAGAATTCGTTTTTGCTTCCTTGTTGAGCTGCATTTTTTTTTTTTTTTTTTTTTTTTCTCGTTTAACAAGAGTTTGGACAAGACTGATGCACAGTTTTTTGAAGGATACATAAGAGAAGTGTACGTTTGTTTTCCCCTGGATGCACCCAGTGTGTGCAGGGCCAGAGCCAGGAACCCCGCGGGCCCTGAGGGCACCTGGAGAGAGTCTGCGTGCTGACCTCACCTCCAGAATCAAGGAGCAGTGTGACATCCTGATCTGACGAGGGAAGCTCTCTGACAGCCGAGTGATGGAGGGAGGGTTTTAGTGTTTTCCTGTGTGTTTCTTCTGGCAAGTGGACAGACTTTTGATGAGCCCTGGGTCTGATTACCAGGGTTTTTAATGTGGAAAACAAAAGTGTAGAGACATCTAGCCTATTAAAATTGAACTCTGGCCTAATAGGAGATGATTCCCTGCTGCAAATCAACAATAGACCTCCTGCAGGCGGAAGACAAGTCTGACACTAACACTGATGTAGAGCCAGGAAGCCTGCAGTTAAAATTAAGCTGGAGGACTGCTAGCTTTACAGGAAAATGACGGGCACACGTCTGAACCCCACCAACAAATATAATATGCTATTGTTGCAAGGAATATCTTTTTTTAGAAAATAAATTCCACCGTCCAGTTTCCTATTCACTTTGCCTTTTATTGTCCAGGGAGAATTTCCCCTGAAGTCCTTGAGGATGGAGCCAGCTTAGCCCATCATGGGTTTATGAATTCAGCTTTACCTCCGTGTACCACACTGGGGTAGGCACAGAGCAAGCTGCAGGCCTGAGTCTCTCTGTGCACCAGCCCTGGCTCTGAGAAACTGATAAAGCTGGAGAAAGAACTCCTGGAGGAATTGTCCCCTACGCCCTGCAGCCACTCGGTCAGCAGTCACTTTGGACCCCACCTCTCAGCCATCTGTATCCAACCACAAGGCATGTAGTATTTCCCACAAAATGTTGTCCCAACTTGCTCTTTCCTTTTTATGTCCAAAATTCTCAGTCTAATAACAACAGTCAACATTTCTTAAACACGGTAATGCGTCGTGTGATAGGCGCTGGCTGCCAGGTGCTCCCTGTGCGTTTCATCATTTAGTACAGTGGCCCTGAAAGCAGGCACTATCTTTGCACCATTTCATTGGTAAAATAATAGGGACCAGTTCAGAAACTCCTCATCCTGGGCTGAAGCCCACTGCCATAGCCATCAACTCTCCCCACTAATTCCAAGTTTCTCCTTTCCCATATGTTCCGCAAGTGGCTTCCCTGCTAATATTTCTGTGTCAGGGTTTCACTGGCCATCTTCTTACTTCCATGGAGTAAACACCGTTCTGACGAATTTTACCCTCCCTTTGCTTTTGCTTGCTTTTGAACTGTACATAAATAAAATCATGTAATATGCTTCTTTTTGTGTCAAATTTAATTTGCTCAAAATCATGTCTGAGAGTTGCCTCACATGTAGCCATGGTTTACTCTTCTGCATTTCTGTGAAGTATTTCATTTTAGGAGAATGGCAGCCCATGTCCGTTCTTCTGTCATCTTGTTCCCAGATTTAGTTATTTATTTGCGATGCTATGATTGCCACGGTACATTCGGTGCATACATACAGCTCCTCCTTATGGAGGAGCTTGGAGTATGTTGAGCTTTGGTTGATACTGCCAGGGATTTCCAAAGTAGTTGTACCAATTTATACTCTCAGCAATATCTTAGAAGAGTGCCATCTCACATTCCTTCCTCACCAGCATCGGGAAGGGTTCAGACTTCTTTCTTGGTGTGTGGTCTTTTTAATCGTTCAGGAGAATCTCATAGTCCTTTAAGTTTTCATTCCTCTGATGGCTGGTGACCTTGAGGAACTTTTCATGTGCTTATTGGCCAGTCTGGGTAGCTTCCTTAGCCAAGAACCCATTCAAGATCTAGCTGCTTGTTGGTAGCACCTGGTGGCCTTCCTCTCCTCCCCTGCACTTGGTGATATCTAAAAGTTATTTATATAGTCTGATATGAGACCTTCATTAGATAAATCGATGCATCAATTAGATTATTGCAGATATTTGTTCTGTTGCATGCCTTTTTACCCAGGATTTTTCATAACAGTGTCTTTTGATGAACAAAATTTTAGAATTTTGATGAAGTCTAATTTGTTAATCTTTGCTTTTTGTTTTGTGTTTTCTGTGTTTTAATGAAATCTTTGTGTTTTCTGTGTTTTAATGAAATCTTTGTGTTATTCGAGGTCATGAAAATATTTTTCTTTGTTATTTTCTGGGAGCTTTGTTGTTTTACCTTCAACATTTAGATTTATGACTGAATCTGAATGAATATACATTAGAGTATGGTGTGAGGTAGGGGTCACGAGTTACGTATTTTCACATGGATGGTGAATTACTTCAGCTCCACACAGTGTAAACACGATACTTCCCCCAGCAGTCTTAACAGGGGATCTATTTTTGGACTCTGTTTCACTGGCTGGTTTGTTTATCCCTGGTTTTTTTTTTTTTTTTTTTTTTTTTTTTTTATTAAATCATAGCTGTGTACATTAATGAGATCATGGGGCATCTTACACTAGTTTCATAGACCATTTGACACATTTTCATCACACTGGTTAACACAGCCTTCCTGGCATTTTCTTAGTTATTGTGCTAAGACATTTACATTCCACATTTACTAAGTTTCACATATATTATCCCTGGTTCTTTCAAGTTGCTATGCCTTTAAAACAAGTCTTATTTATGTATTTATTTATTTATGTCAGATTAATATGGAGGTACAAATGATTAGCTTACATGGTTTATATTTGTTAGGTAAAGTTGGAGTTGGAATTGAGTCACTCAGGGGGTGTGCTATCTGCCCTTTTATGGTGGTTTAAGTGCTGGAGATGTTATCTTTAAGACAGAATTTACCATTCTTTGCCCTTTACATCTTTATAAAAATTTTAGAATCATCTTGTCAGATTACACACATATACTCCTGCCACATACAGACATTAATTGAGATTGCATTCTGTCTATAAAAGATAAAATTGGTACTTATTTACATATTTGCGGTATTAAATTTTCCAATCCAGGGAGGTGATTCATTTAGATCTTTCATTTCTTCTCAATACTATTTTAAAGTTTTCTATGTAGAGATCTTGAACATTTTTTATGAGGGGTTGATGACGCTAATATAAATGCTTTGATTTCTTTTATTTTTATGTTTTCATTTTATTTCTATTCTACTCATTTTCTGTTTGTTTATAAGAGTGAAATGGAAATACAATGAACATTTATTATAGATTGTCTGGATTTTCTTAGTTCTTTTTTTAAAACTTAGGAGATTATATAGTTTTGTGATTTTATTTTTTCATTTTGGTAGGAATACATTTTGATCTTTTCCCATTTTCAGTGTTTAGCCCAATGTGAACAGATAAATGCTTAACTACCTGTGGATTTGTTGGTTAAGAATCTGTGTAGGGAACTTCGGTCTTTGTGGAGTTACTGTAAATGTTCTAACTTGCTAGACCAATTCTTTCAATGGTCAGACAATTCTAGATATGTTTAAGAAGTTTCATGTGACCAAATTCCATGGGCTTCTCAATCATCTCAGAAATGCCAACAATTAAGTCAAAAAAGTCACCTCCTCCAAGGAAGTCAGACGTACATTTTCATGTTTATACCCTATATCATATCTTGCTGAAGGGCATTTAGGTTGAATTAATGTAGAGTTCAGAGTGCATAAAGTAAAGAACAAAAAGTATAAAAATAAACAGAAAGAATAAAAAATTCTGGACTATGATTAAGAAATTTTGTTAAAATTTGATGCTACTTCGTTAGCAGCTTAGATTTCATGAAGCTTGAGCCCTCACCATCTAGACAATATTATATTGTATTTTGAAATTTGAGAAAATAAACAGAAATGTGTTAGTCAAAAGCTGCACTCAAACCCAGCATTTGATAGATAATTGTTGCTAAAATGAAAGACGTTTCTAACTGTGTTTCCTCGTCCTTGTGAGACATTTTCACGTACAGTGAGCATTGCATGTCTGGCCTCGAGTAAAGCAAGAAGTTAAAGTAAAAGAAATGTATCTAAATTAAAATTTGAGAAATACACACATTAATTCTCCTTGATCTCAAACCAAATATAGTGCCTCTTTCATTAATGCATTATCTTTACAAAGTAACCTGGTTTGTCGGAATTGAAATAAGATTCATTTAATCAGCTATCACGGTTCATCTGTTAAATTACAGCACTTTGCTCTCCATTTGTAAAATAATCTTCAAACTAATGAAGTCAGGTCAATCACATGCAGTTTTACTCTAGCTACATTGCTGTTAATTGCATCAGAGGCTTTGGTAAGGTCAATAAATGATGCCTTTTAATGTCCTCTCTTGAAAATGGCAGAAAATAAATGCCTTTTTCCTGTAATGCATTCAGGCTTGGGGCAGCTCACAGCAGGTGGACTATTCAATTTTCATTATTTCATTTGAACATGTTCCATTTCTGTAGAATTGTAGGAGGGATTGGAGTTACCAAAGTGGTTCTAGGAAAAAGACATCTTTCTCCTAAGTGCTCCTTTGTTCCTTCATGTTGGCAGTGATGTTGCTCAAGTAGAAACAAGCTTTCACTGAACTACTCAATGTGGATTTCAAATTTTAATGAAAATAGTCATAATAACTAGTCTGGACCATATCACACCCTCTCCCTTAACTTGCCTTGCAACAGTGTTTACAAGTCGACTCAGCTCCACTAATGATGTGTCCAGGTTGACTGCCCACATCAGGCTGTGTAATAAATGGACAAGTTTCCGGGGTCCAATGGGGGATCAGGACCTTGCTGTGGCCTCTTTCATCCTGTGGACTTGACGTAGTCTTACTTGGACCAAACCTTTCCCAGATTTATTCTTTAAGATATGTGTATACTTTTTGAACATCTCAGTTTGTAAATTCTTAACACCATGCATGTGTGTATGTGTTTGTAAATAGTGGAGATACGTGTCATGTGAACTGTGTTGCAAGGAGAGCCAGAAAACAGCTACCAGTGGAAGGTCCACATGGCAGGGAGAGTGATGGCCAGAGGGGAGGAGAGGTCACCACCGTGTGACATCACTTCATATGCCAGGACAGTTACCTATGACCTCTTGAAAAGTTACACTTCACTTTATTTTTTTACCTCCACATAAGCCTACAATCACTACTAGAATATGTCTGATATACTGATTCTCAATATTGATTTTCTATTTCAGAAAACAGTGTATTTGTATTAGCGCAGAGCTGAGAGGGGATAGGATGAGCAGGCAGCTGAACGGACGAGTCATGTGCCTACGGACAGAGCCACAAGACTGCAGACAATGGGGAGGGTGGCAGGAGGAAGCTCTGTGCTTCCTGGGACAAGCTCTGCATGCTGGGTCTCACCCACCAGGTCTCAACCACCAGCGGTGGTTTCCACCGCTCTATCTCAGGGGTGTAGGATAAGGAGTCTGATGTTTGCTGATCAGTTGCTGCTGGCACGGGGCTGTTAGAGACAGAACAAAAATCCACTGTCCCAGCCGTGGAGGAGCTCACAGCCTCGTGAGACTGACAGCACAGGAAAACACAAGAGCAGTGCCCTCAAATGCTTGCTGTGAGAATCAGTTAATTCATGAATAAATGAAGGTGAGAAACTCTAGTACATAGGTGGGCACCGAACTCTACACCGTGAAGTCTAAATGCATCTTCCCAGACGCAAGACTCGTTGAGGGGTGAACTGTCAGGCGCTCCGCCACTCATGGTAGCTAAACATTTTGATTAATCGAAGAGGCCTTCCTGGAGAGTGGAAATCTCCTCATCAACACTGAGAAGGCTGGAAAGCCTCAGGAAGGTCACAGAACGAGAATGTTGTCCTTGGGAGGGTAGACATGACAGCAGCTGCGTGCAGAAGGGCCACACACAGGGGACGTTTGCTCTTCTGAATGCAGGTGGGCTTTGAGATGCCAGATGTAGACATCAGACCGGATCTGGCTCATTTTCTTTCTTTCTTTTTTTTTTTTTTTTTTTACACTGATTGCATTTATTAGGTAAAGTCCCTCTTACAATCGTGTCTTGCCCCCAAAAGGTGTGGCACACACCAAGGCCCCACCCCCTCCCTCCTTCCCTCTCTCTGCTCTTTCTTTCCCCACCCTCCCTCCTTCTTTCTTTCTTTCTCTTTTTTTTTTTTTTTTTTTTTTTAAGCAGGAACTCAACTTTATTGCGTCAAGCAGCCGCTTATATAGAGCGTGGGGAAGGGGCGGGGAAAGAAGGCGGGGGATGAGGTGCGTGACAGGGTCGGGCCAGTGGCATGGTACCACATTGGCTGTATCTAGGTAGAGGCAGTTTCAGGCCGGGCCTTGCTGAGTCGTTGCTACGTGGAAGTGGCTCGATGGATCTACTTCTAGTCAGGCTCGGGAAGTTGCACTA
>CAUYPK010095989.1:0-12374 GCA_963574355.1 Loris lydekkerianus | reverse complement strand
ATGAGTCCTTTTGGTACAGGACCAGAAGGATGAGAAGTTTAAAGAGCAAGAAAGGGATGAAAGAAAGGAGTAATGAATGAAAAGAAAAAAAAAATAGATAAAGGAGAGGGGGTGGGTAAAAGGAATATTGACAAAAAGAAGAGAGGCACAGAAAGAGGGAAACAGAGCAATATAGGTGTATAGTAGGGTACTTTGACACAATCTTAAAAAAAAACCCACCTTCTTGGGGTGCCCAATTGGGTGGTTCCCTTGAGGTCAGCAGATCTTTGCTAACCTGATTGGACACAGTACCCCACCTCCACCAAGTAGAGAGGAAAGACAAAAATGCTATAAATCAAACCAAAACAAGCAAACAGAAAACTTTATGGGATAAAATTGGGTGAAAAACCAAATAATAGTGGTAGAAACACTAGCAAAAATGAAGTTCTAGTTATTGGAAAAGACAGCAATGGGAAATTATAATTAAAGTAGAAAAATTGAGAAAGAAAAAAAATCTGTACGAAAACGGTTGAAATTAAAAAACAAAACAACATCAACATCAAACTAAACAAAAAACCAACCAACCAACCACACAAACACACAAAAAAAAAAACCCCACAACCAACACCAAAGCAATATGTATATGTTGTTGAATATTGTCTGGGCAACACGTGGTCTTTTGGGGTATGAGATGTTAATCACAGTGCTGATACGACTGGAGGCTGCTAATTTCTTAAACCCCAGCAGGTAGACACCCTAAATCTCTCTTCAGCCCTCTTAAAAGACACTTTGAACTTGTAAACTTGCTGAGCAGAAGCTTTCCCAGGAAAGTGCTTGTCACTAGAATCACTGATGAAGTGGCTATCCACTTACCCAGTGTGCCAAAACCGGTCTCACTCTGCCCCTGAGGGTTAGGGCTGTAAGGCGGCTCAGACCCTGCCCTTAGGCTACGCAGTCACTAGGTTACCAGCTCCCATCCGATTCTTGCTCTGCTACCCTGAGGGCAGAGCTTGCCGGGGCACATCACTCACAATGGCTCCCAGTGGCCCACAGCCAACACTATTAGCTCCATTTGCCTCAGTGGCTCAGACTGGGGCCCTAGACAATGGCCAAAGTTCTCTGCACTCCCACTCAGGCTCTCCCCAAGGCAGTTCAACTGAGTGCCAAGTCCAAAGACACCAAAACAGTTCACAGGTAAGGCCTTTCCGGTTTGCAGTCTTGCTGCTACTGTACTTACAGTTGCCGGCAGAATTAGACCAATTGAACACATGCGACCACTTGCCAGTTTTTCACTGTTTTTGTCCTCCTCTTGGGGTCCAGAAGTCTCTTGCTGACTCTCTGTATCCTCACAGGGATGATTATAGGCAGATCCCACCAACCAGAGATGCCTGGAGTCCTATCTCCCTAGACTCACGGTGCCCTGATGCAAGGAAGCTGTTACTCAGCCGCCATCTTGCTCTCTGTATCAGCCCTTTGTATTCTTGCAACACTCCGGGGCTTTTTAGAAACTGGCTATGTGCAGACACTGTGAAAGTCAGTCCATTTTCTCCGTTTTCAGAGACTCAATATATATATATATATATATATATATATATATATATATATATATACACACACACATATACACACATATATGTATATATATAGCTAAATGTATATAGTACACAAAGTATATTTATATGTATAGTTAAATATTATTTTTATATGTATGTGTATATAAACATATGTCTATTATGGAAACCTTTTACTAGCATACTAGGGGCTGGGCACTTCTGTGTTCTTCCAATTTATTATTTTTATCCATCCATCCATCTTGCAACCATGTACGCATTCATTTACATAACATTTCCAAAATTAGGACCTACCATTGAACCACACCAAAGCCTACAATTCTCTAAATATCCTCAATATCAAGTTAAGGCTTGACACTTGATATATTGTTAGTAAATGGGTACTGAATAGATAAATGAATGAAATGAATGATAGAAAGTTTCCAAAGTTTATGAAAGACTTCTCATCCCAGGCTTTTTTTGTTCCCTCATCTTCCAGACTTCCTTTTGGCTAAATAGAGCTTCCCTGGCCTATGGTCTTGTCAAAATCATTCTAAAGTGGAAGATGGGGATGAGAAGTAGAATTAGGAACTTAGATTTCAGTCTTTAGTAGCATAAGTCATCACACCCTATCCTTCCACCTCTTGGTGCCACTGAGATGCAAGCTGTGGTTGAGACAGCTACATTTTCATTGTAAGACAGACCTAAATCATATTTCTCAGCCTTTCTCACAGTTGAGTGGGACCATGTAACAGAATACTGGTCAATGAGATGTGACTAGAAGTGATAGCCCCCACTTTTAGGCAAGAACTATGAACAGAACCCATGAATCTTTGGCCTCCATATCCCAACTGCTGGGTGGATGCAGAGGGGATATCAGGGGCCTCCAAGGCCCTAGAGAAGGGCAGAGATACTAGCTGGGAGGAGCCTGGATTCCTGTGAGGCTATGTGGAGCGGACCTTCCCACATCCACCCTCTAGCTGCCAAGAGGGCTTTACATGAATATGTAATAAATTTGGTACATAAGCACCCTTACCTTCACAGCTGATGGGCTCTGACCTGTTGCCCTCAAAAAAAAGCTTCAACTCCGGAGTCTTCTTAATATTAAACTCCTGCTTAAGCTCCTTCTCTATAGTGATGTCCACTTTGCCAAAGCCAACTCCATTCTTGCCTTTACCCATGATCTCCACCGCTTTGCCCAGTTCCTCAGCCAGGTTCCTGGATTGTTTTGAAGAAGGGTTATCTGAAAGAGCCAGTATGAAGACATAACTTGTGAGAGCCTCTTTCCCTGCTCAGTCTCCTGGGTTGGATTATTTGCTTCGCCTTCTTAGCTCCTGGGCCTTTGTTGTTCTCAGCTGTTAATAGTTAGATTTTCATAAGTGTGGAAAGATGTGAGACATAATGGTTCATACAACTGGACAATTTGGGAGATGTACATCAAGTTTCTTTGGATCCAATAACATTGGAAACAAGACAACTTTGGGCAACTTATCTCCTTAAGCTCTACTTTTTTCTTGTGTAAAATGGCGAAAACATGAGCTGCTACTTCATGGTGTTGTCACAGTCAAATGAGACTAATTTAACAATCAGACATACAGTGTTTATTATTTTCTAAGAATGAGACATGTGTTAGGCCATTTACTCCTAATAACCCTGCAGGGATTAGGTATTATTAGATTATCTTAATATTATAGATGAGGAAACTGAGGTACAACAAAATGACCTGCTTGCCCAAGGCTGCCTGATGTGAGAGGTGTATTCAGGATAAGGGCCCACTGGGTCTGGCTGCTGAGTTCCTGTTCTCTAACCTTCACCTGGCAGGTGGGACAGTGAAGTGCCTGGAACATGGTACTCATTTGAATCATTATTACTACTGTTATTATTATCCTTGTAAAATTTCTGTGGTGAGAAATCATGGAGGGGCAGAGAGAGGGAGAGAAAGACAAAGACAGAGTAATAAATACCTCTCAGTTACCACCGTGTGGTGGAACGTCCTGGCACTAATAGGCCAGACTGGTTGCCCTGTATTGAGTGTAATGTGGCAGGGACTCTGGTAGGTACGGAAGGCCAAGTATGAGAAGGGTGGGGATAGAGGAGATTATGATGATTTCTTGCCCCCTCTGAGCCCACCGCTCCTCTCCCCCTGGCAG
The DNA here is from genome assembly GCA_963574355.1 of Loris lydekkerianus. NCBI lineage: Eukaryota > Metazoa > Chordata > Mammalia > Primates > Lorisidae > Loris > Loris lydekkerianus. Next base: position 8,695 of record CAUYPK010095989.1, on the reverse strand, counting down.
GAGGATGTTGAAAAGACCTGACCCTCTGCCAGGAAAGATGACTCTCTGTTTCCTTGGCCACTTACATTGCTGGCTGATGGGGTTGTGGGGAGAGGATTTGTGGGGAGGGGAGCCCTTCTCAGGAAACAGCCTTGGGAAGCAGGCACATGACCTGGGAGCGCAAGAGGCCTTTCTGGCTAAAGGGAGGAGACTCAAAGGCACTCATGTTTGCCTTTCTTCCTCCTGATAAGATTGTGAGACTGCAGGTCCCTCACTGCTCCTGGGGTCTGAGGCAGGTGGACTGAGTCAGGCCAGGGGGTCATTGATTCCCTTTCAAGTCAGAACACTTTGTCTTTTCCGCCTTCCTCCCTCAATCTGGAGCACCTTGTACTGGAACAAGTACAAACCACTTCCACTGTTGAAGACAAGTTCAAAGTCCAGCAGAGAGGTCTTTTGTAAAGCACAGTCCTGAAAGCTGGGCCCTGGGACAACTGGCACAGGCACCATTGCCAGTCAGTACACCTGCTCTTGCAGTGGGACCCAAAAGTGAATGAATGTTTTCATTAAACTCGCAATCAATGGGCAGGAAGCGGGGACTCTGTGCCTCCCTCTCTGATCAATGCACCTTCACTACCTGCTGTGTCCCCCTCATTGCCTTTGATACCTTCCATCCATCATCACCAGCAGCCCTGGCCTTCTGCCCACTGCTCTGATCTGAAAGCCTCTCCCCAACTTCCTTGTGGATTTGGCCATGCTGGGCTCAGGACTGCTAACTGATGTAGCATCCAACTCTGAGTTTCTAAGACATTCAGGGCATGAGAAACACTTGCAATTATTGTCTAAATGGTAGAGAAAATTTTAGAGGTTGCACATACAACCCAGTGCCCCTGAGTATCTGAAAAGGAAGTGACAAAAGAGATTGTGGCAACTGGAGTGCTGACATCTGAAAGCTAGATGGACAGGCCCTAACAACAATAGAAATGGGGATTCATTCATCCACTTACTTTATTCATTCATTTAATATGCATTCATTGATTCACTCAACACATCTTTTTCAGGATATGCATGTTTTAGGCACTGTTCTAGGGATTGGGGATATAGCAATGAACTAATAAAAATCCCTACTGTCATTGGAGAGGGCAGAAAATAAAATAAGCAGTAAAATATATATAGTGTTAGATGATAAGTACTATGGAGAAGAGAGAAGGAGAATTGGAGGTTGGGGGTGTCAGGGAAACTACTAGTTTAAGTCCTTGAGAAGCAGTATTTTAATAAAGATGGGAGGAGATGAGGGAGCCAGCGATGTCTGGAGGGAGAGTATTCCATGTACAAGAAGGGCAAGTGCAAAGGCCCTGAGGTGGGATATGTGTGACATGTTTGAGGAATGATAAGAAGTCCACTGAGTCTGGAGTAGAGTGAACTGGGGTGGGGAGTGGATGACAGAGAGTCTTGTAGGCCATTGGATAGATTTTGATTTTTCCTCTGAGAAACTCTGGAATGGTTCCAGAGCATTTGGTGCAAAGGTAGATACAAGCTGATTTGCTTTTTAACTGGATTTCTCTGAGTGTTACATGGAAAATAGAGATTAGACCAAAGGGGAAGAAGAGCGGAAGCAGGTAGACGAGGTGGAGGGTGCCACATAATCCCTGTGAAACACAGTGATAGCGCGGGCCAGGCTAGTGGTAATGGAAGGCCTGAGAAGTGGTTTGATTCTAGAAAGATTTTGGAAGAGGAGTTGATAGATTATATGTGAACTGTGTGAGAAGGGACACTAAGAAAGGGGGTTTCAAAAAGCCTGGCCTGCTGCACAAGGAAGTCTGGAGGGCCCATAGAGCATTCACCACTCAGCAGTTCCCGCCAAATGTACAATGCAATGTAGGTAAGCAATGACCGATAGAAAAAGACAATAATCAGGGATCAATAGAAAAGAGAAGTAACTTCTGGAGGCACAGAGAGGCCAATGAAAAAAAGTTGCAACCAATGACAAATAAAGAGAACCAGAGTATTTGTATCTCTGCACTGCTTCTGTGTCTCCACCTCACTTCTTTTCTTTCATGAGAAGGACCCACTTCTAACTCTTTGGAAGTGCTCTAAACTTTCGCTTTGCTCTTAAATAAAATCTCTCTTTGTATTTTCAGTTTCCATTCATTTTTGCTTTCCATTACCACTGGGCCTCAGTTGAACTTTCTAGCTGAGCTGAGTAGTCAAACCAGGTCACCCAGGTTTGGGGAACCAGGACCTCTGACCCCCAACAGTGTGAGCAAAATAGAGGGGTAGAGATGACTTAGAGTTTTTGATCTGAGAAACTGGAAAGATGATGGTGATGGTGATGGTGATGGTGATAATAATAGCAATGAGAACAAAATAATAGTAAAAACCTTTATTGGTCACTTACTATGCTAAACTCTGCTAAGTGTTTCATGCATTACCTTGGCTAATCTTCAGATAACAACCCTGAGTTGTCTACTGTTACAATGCAAGCCGGAGTGTTGTAGACAAGGAGAGGGAGCCCAGTGCTTTCAACCTTAGTAAGAGGTTAGATTTAACTCCAAGGCTGACTGACTCCAAGACTCATGCTGTACCCAACCAAAGTGACCAACTGGTCTGAGAATGTTTCTTTTCCTTGTAGCAGAGTGATGGGGATGTGTTTCCTATCTTCCCTGCTCCAGGCAGTCCTATCAGAGCAGAACCTGTCAACTCACTCTTGAAAATTCACAGTCCTGTTTCCTGGTTTCTGTGTTTTAAAATTTTGCAAATTGGTTTTACTTTGGGGGCTCTGGAACTTTGAATTCCAAGTTTGTAAAGGTGAAATGAATGAATACATACACACTTCAGGGCCGACATCCTGCTGGGGTCAACTAGAAATGCCAGTTTGGTTGGGGAAAGGAGATGATTTAGATGCATTTTGGTACTTGGGAAAAGCACCTGTGGGCTACGGATGGGCAGGGGGCCCTTTGCTGGGAGGCCAAGAGCCTCCAGAGGCCCCACCTTCCTCAGGTTCTAGGCTTTCCCTAGCTCATTCATTGGCTGCCACATTGAGGATGCACAATGAATGTGAATTCCTTAGGTTATAGCCCAGGCAAGTTGTTGTTTTTTTTTTTTTTTTTAACTTTAAATGTTACTCTGTCTTACTTTCCTCATTCATAAAATGGGGTTATTATTCAATCCTGCACTTTGGAGTGATCCTACATAATAAGACAAAGTGTGTAAAACTTTGGTACAAAGCCTGGCATAGAAATGCCCAATAAACATTAGCCAGTGTGAGGATGAGGTGGAGAATTAGTGGTCTTGCCTCTCTGGGAAGATGACATGTCAGATCCTTTAGTAGATCTTCTGGCTACTCGTGAAAGGAGTACAACAGTGGCCAGCACCAAACCATCCATGCCAAGGCCTAGGCCTACATTAAGCCCCTCACGTGGGTTTCAGGATAAGCAAAAGGGGTACAAGGTCATGTTCGAATAGGCAATGGCTCCCTGACTGTCAGCCTGATGTGTAGATATGTTAATGGCTAATGAACCTAGAATCAATGTTTGCCTGGGTCTTTAGTAGATAACCCCAGGTTCCATTTTCTGGGACTGTGAGTCAGGCAGGGGGGGAGGGGTAATGGATGGGAAGGCAGTGAGTGCAAGGACTGGAGATTAGACACCGGTATAGGGAATTCAAGTCTGCCTTCCTTTAGATCAGTGGTTCTCAATGGGGGTCTTTTGGCCATGTCTGGAGGCATTTTTGGTCATCACATTGGGGAATGGGAAGCTATTGACATCTAGTAGGTAGAGGCCAGGGGTGCTACTAAACATTCTGTAATACACAGGACAGATCCCAGCTTCCCAAACAAAAAAATTATCCAGTAGGCTTGGGGCCTGTAGCTCAAGCAGCTAAGGCGCCAGCCACATATACCTGAGCTTGCAGGTTCGAATCCAGCCCTGGCTGCCAAACAACAATGATGACTGCAACCAAAAAATAGCCGGGCGTTGTGGCAGGCGCCTGTAATCCCAGCTACTTGGGAGGCAGAGGCAGGAAAATTGCTTGAGCCCTGGATTTGGAGATTGCTGTGAGCTGGGCTGCCACGGCATTCTACCCAGGGTGACAGCTTGAAGCTCTGTCTCAAAAAAACAAACAAACAACAACAACAAAAGAAACCCCAAGAAATTATCTAGTAAAATTGTCCATAGTGCTGAGGATAAGAAACTCTACTTTAGATCCAACTTTAGATAGGCATGAAAAACTATTCTGAGAATAATCTCCTCCTCATTCCATAGGGCCTTTTACAGTATGCAGAAGTGCTCACAGCTGATAGAGACTTCAGGATAGCCATTAATCCCTGTTAGCTCCTCAGGAGCCAGCAACCAATCTGCTTCTCCACTCCTCAGCAACCCAGTTTTCACCACACTGGCATGCTCTCACTCACCCCAGTGCCTTTGCACTTGCTGTTCCTACTGCCTGAAATCCCAGGCAGCTGCCTGGGTTACTTTCTCACCACCTTCAGATCTTTGCTAATATGTTACCTTTCCAGGGACACCTTCCTGGAGCACCCTAGTTAATATTGCAGCCATACCTCCATTTGTCCCTTGTGCTCTATGTTGCTCATATTACGTTTCTCTGAAGTACTTTTATGGTATATGACATACTATGCATTTCATTTATTTGTTTATATATATATATACAAGTTCCAATGATCAGCAAAATGCTATAAGATGGATTGAACACCAGTTTTGGTGTCAGACCTGGTATTGAATCCAGGCTTCACCACTTATCAGTTGTGTGATTTTAGGCCACTTACCTAACCTTTCTGAAACTTACTTGCCTTATATGCAATATGGGGACGCTGCTACCAAGGAATAGTGAAACACAGGTGCTGGGTAAATAGCTATTACCATCATGACATCATCACCACAGGTGTCATCGTATCATCACCATAACCATGAGCATCAGCATAACCATCCTCATTTCATCATCACCATTGTCATCACCATCTTCATCATTGTCCTCATCCACATTACCATTTCTATCATTATGATCACCATCATCATATAACCTATTCCCACGACAAACTCTTGCCACCTCTGCCTTACAGACAAGTGTCAAATGACCTTAGAGACAGCTCCTAACTTTAACTTGACCTTTCCTCACAAAGGGTAGCCACTCCTCTTCTTGACTCATTCCAGTTAATTAATTAAATTATTTTTAATTTTTTTACTTTTACTTTATTGTTAGGGATTCATTGAGGGTACAAAGAACCAGGTTACACTGAAAGTTCCTTTTGTAATTGTGACCCATTCCCAAGATGTGTGTCACATCCCGTGACCCCCCCACCCCCACCATTTAAGTTAATTTAGATGGAGAAAATTATGGGTCAAAGGAAATACTATTAATTAAATCATTTATTCATCCATTTGACATCCATGCAGGCCTGCCATGTTCCAACCACAATGTGGGATGTTTGGAGCCCACTCCAACAGTCATGTAAATATGCGATGAATAGAAACATAATGATGATAGTTTCTTCCTGTGGAGTGCCCAGTAGGGCTAGTGACTGCATATTTGAGCCCACTTTCATTAACCATAACAACCTGCAAGGGAGGAATTATTAACCTTGTTTTGCAGATGAGGACACTAGTGAGGCTAATGATAGTGGCAGTTAATATCTTCTTACGCTTACTATGCACCAGTCATTATGTTAAGTACACTATCATAATCCCTCAAATAATCCTAAATACTATATAATGCTATTAAATTCCTCACGTTGCAGCCATGTAAAGTGAGGTTCTGTGTGCTCAAAGTCGCTGGCCCAAGAACACTGGGCTGGTAAGTGGCAGAGCCTGGCCTTTGAATGTCAGACTGGGACTCTCTGAAGCTGACTTTATTGCCCTACGCTACATTGGTTGGACTGGAAATAAAAGGGAGGTTCTAAAGGGTTTTGGTCAGAAGACAGAAAACAGAGGGGAGAAAGGACTATCCCAGAAAAACAGCTCAGAAGTGGGTGGAAACAAAGAAAAGTCATCCTCTCCTCCCAGCTCTGCCCATCCCTAGAACTTCATTGCTGCTTGGCTCCTTGAACCCAGCTGCTGGTCAGACTTGGCATGTCCTGGAAGCAGGCCTTGGGGGACTGGCATGGAGCCAGCCATTTTCTAAAGGCAGGATTCTGAATTCAGTGTTTACACCTGCAGCCTATCTCCAAATCCTTCCACGCGGAAGGAGGTATAGCATGAGGTCTGTGGTCCCCACTTGTGCTGTGTGACCTTGTGCAAATCACTTGGCCTTTCTGAGCTTCCATTTTCTCAGCTACCAAATAAAGGGATGAATAGACCCCACCACACTGGGTTTCAAGGATCAGATGACTAAACATTTAAAGGAGTAGGCAATTCAGCACCAGCACCCAGTAAATGATCACTATGTGAAACTTGCCATGAAGGTTTTCTACTTTCTGTCACAAGGCACAGCTGTGTGCCAGTGCCTCAGGAAGAAGAAGCCTGCTCTGTCTCCCAAAATGTCTGCTGATGCAAAAAACAATAGTCTGAAGAACAAAAGTGGGCATTCAAAACTCAGACAGCAAACATGATGGTCTTAAAAACCCTGCTTTGAGAGCTTGCTCATAACTGCCAACATTTACATATGAGCAAACTCTCAAGGCAGGGTTTCAGGGACTCAACACATCATATTTAGTCCTCAGAGTAATCTAGTGTGGTCATTATTTATGTTCATGCCCATTTTACAGAGAAGAAAACAGGCTTAGAATGGTGAACAAGCAAGAGGGTAAAGCCTGAATCCTTGCCTTTGGTGGGACATAAAGAGTCACATACAATCCAAGATTAAAGTGAAGCAAAGTTATCTTGCAATCTGCTTAACCTATTTGGTGTATTCTTGTCAGGAAATTGGGGATTATGGTACATATAGCATATATCTTTTAAAAATAGCAATATGTGTTGTTATGTGTTTAGCCATATATACAACTCTTTAGACAAGGAGGCAGGCCTCACCCAACTCAGCCCCCACCACGGAGAGAGAGGACACTCACAGAAAAGCACCATGAGGAATCGGGTCTCATTCAACATCTGGGTGAGACCGGCAGGCGTCAGCACCAGCAGATTGTGTTCCTCCACGATGCGCAAGGGCTTGGTTATGTTGACAGGGGCGCTGGTGTCCTCCTCTAATGAGCTATAGACGGCGACAGCGCAAGAGGCCACTAACAGCAGGGGCGTCCAGAGTAACTCCATGGCTGTCCTGCAGGGGCGGGAGGAGGAACAGAGCCCTTAAATCAACACAGGTGGCAGCCCCACGTCATCACCTCCCCCTTCCTTGTCCAGCCAGTTGTGTGGGGGAGAAAGTGCCCTGAGCACTGCCCAGGGCCTCCCAGCAGGGTCCACAGCTGGGCAGCAGCCCTGGATAAGAAGCAAAGTATTATTATTAGGTCGACCTCAGACCCGGTGGTGAGTGCATGGGGAATGTTCAGAGCATCAGGGCCCCATTTGGAGAATCAGGACCCCAAAGCTGGCACAGGCCACTGGAGTCCACTGGCTTCTCAGCCACTAGGTGAGGTGAGACCTTTGCAGAGATAGGGTTCAATTACAGAATTCTAGGGTGAGCTTCTGGGTCTCAGAGATGACTGGTCTAATTCCTCATCATAGCCTCCCGGGAATCTCTCTGTCAGTAAGGACCCCACTGCAGCTCCTGTAGACTCAACTTGAATGCTCCTGTGGTGGGAAGCTCATTATCTTGCAGGCTATCCCATTTGAATTTTAAACAAAAATTTTCTCAAGTGTAAATATTTTCTTTTAAAAGCCATAACTACAATACACACTTGCAAAAGTTCCAAAACAATACAATAAAAATATGTCAATCAGAAAAAATCTCAACCATAGTCTCACTGCTGAGAAAGCTACTATTAGCAGTTTGGAATGAATCCTTCGCAAATGCTCGACATGCCTAGATGAACATACCTTTAAATGTATATTTTTAAACATAAATGGAATGAGACTATGCGTATTGTTTGATGCTTGGTTAGTTCTTTTTAACCCTGGATACACATTAAATTCTCCTGGGGAGCTTTTAGGACAATTCTAACACTCACTTTCACTTTAGATCAAATTATTCAGAATTGCCCAGGGTGGGGTCTCGATATCTATATGTTTCAAAAGTTTCTTGATGATAATCTTGTTGTGTTTTGTCTTTCTATTTGGGAAATTTTGGACATAAACAGAGACAGTAAGATGGTATAATGTATCCCCCTGCAAGGTACCTATCACCCAACTTCAGTTACCATCATGATCAATCTTATTCCATTTATATTCTTTCTGGCTCTCTGCCCTGGATTACTTTGAATCCAGTTCCAGGAATCACATCATTTTACCCATAAATATTTCATTATGATTCCTCTAGAAGATAGTGATTGTTAAAAATAACACACGACCATAGTACCATTATTATACTAATGAAATGAACAATAATGTCTTCACATCATCTAATATCCAGACAGTGTGCAAATTACCCAGACTGTCTCATCAATTTATTTTATTTTATTTTATTTTATTTATTTTTTTTTTTTTGGTTAAAAGAACATCAACTTTATTTTTTTTATTTTTATTTTTTTTTTTTGGAGTTTTATTTATTTATTTTTTATTGTGGAGAAGGGGCAGGGAAAGAAGGCGGGGGAAGAGGTGAGTGACAGGGTCGGGCCAGTGGCATGGTACCACATTGGCTGTATCTAGGTAGAGGCAGT
>CAUYPK010095984.1:0-11772 GCA_963574355.1 Loris lydekkerianus | reverse complement strand
GGAATGGAAGAAAAAGCATCCAATGTACTCAGCCCTACTATGAAGCTAAATTATAGCTTTCACATGAAGGCTATAACCCAACTATAGCACAAGACTATGGGGAAAGGGCCAAGGAAGGGGAAGGGAGGGGGGAGGTTTTGGTGGAGAGAGGGTAATGGGTGGGGCCACATCAACGGTGCATGTTAAAATGAGTACAGGCGATTGCACTAATGTATACAGCTATGATTTAACAATAAAAAAAAATTTAAAAAAAGAAGTGAAGACAATCCATAGAATAAGGAATATTTTCAAATTACGTATCTGATACCCAGAATTTATGAATAATGCTTAACAACCAACAACAGAAAGACAATACGATTTTAAAATAGGCTCAGGGCTCAAATACACAGTTCTCCAGAGAAACTGCACAAATGATCAACAAACATATGAAAGATGCTCAGTGGTTGTCACCAGGAAAGTGCAGTTTAAAATGACTGGGATGCCACTGCACACCATGAAGATGGCTCCTATCAGAAATAAAACTAGAAAGTAATTAGTTGTTGTTTCCAATGCAGAGAAATAGGAGTCCTTGTACATTGCTGGTGAGAATATGAAGTGGTGCATACACTGTGTACGCACATAGAATATCAGATGACCCAGAAAACTTATTGCTGGTCATATACTCAGAAAAACGGAAAACAGGTATTCAAACCAAATGTGCACAAACATTAATTGCAGTACTTATTCACAATAGACCAAAGAAGAAAAGCCCTAAATGTCCTTCAGTGATGATGGCACAAAATGTGATTTATCCATATGACATATGTGAAAAATTAAATTTAAGTACTCTTCCTTAAGTCTTAAAATTTATATTAATTTTTCTATTGTTTCTTAGATAAACAGTTATTGACTTCCTGATTTTTTTTGTACTTAATTAAAATATTTTAGATTTTTTTTCTCTCTGATATTCTCTTATTCATTCAATTATTTAATCCAGCATTTTATTATCTTATTGCCTGGAGCAAGCTCCCAGCACAACTGAATTTCTCCCAAGTACTCAATCTTCTAATCATTTCTAATTCTTCGATATGAACTTGTTTTCCATATATTAAGTCCTTACAACATTTCTTTTTACAGACTATTTTGTTGCAGTGATCTGTTGTCTAGGTATGAATGGATGGATCTAATGTCTGTTATTTGCCCAGTACCAGCCTGTCAAAAATTTTCTAAACTGTTTCTGATGTTTTAAAATAAAATATGTAAGATAATTTTATCTATATTGAAAACAAATTCTGGGAACTTTGAAAATTTGAATTTACAGTGATAAGTTGTGTTAAGGTGAGTTGGATGGTAATAAATATGTTATAGGTTTTCATTTTTGAAATCTTCTTTCAAACCTCCATGGAGATTACTTTTACTATCTAAAGTTCTTACAATGTTTTTCTGAGAGGTGTCAAATGTAAATGGGGTCAGACAGATTTGAAGAAGAATTTTGATTAGATTTTCCGCATGAGTATGGCTGGTAGACATGAAAGTTTCAGAGTTGCATACATTTATCTTTTATTCTACTTTTTAAAATCATTAATTACATATTTATTAACCGATTAATTAGGTTTTATAGTTATATGCTTATATTGCTAGAAATAAAGACAAATTTGTCTCCTTTCATTTTCTATCATCTTTTTTCAAAATGGCAGTTCCATCGTTGTAATCATGAAGGTTTGTGTTCTTTTGTCCTCCTGTTTGTAAGGGAAGGTATTGCCTTCAGTTCACTTCTCTATGTAATTAGGGAAGAATCCTTCTATTCCTGTTTTGTAATATAGTAGAACAGTGATTTTCAACTGGTGTTCCATGAGAGGATCTTAGGTGTGCCAAGAAAAATTTTAAAGATCATTAATTGAATTATTTGAAAGAAGTTTAAAGCACAGTAAGTATCTCCTTTTTGTACTTGTTTTAAAAATCAACATCATTTAAGTGTGTTGTGGAAGTTTAACTATAGGTTCAAGTGTGCCGTGAGATAAAAATGGTTGAAAACCACTGCATAGAACCCCCATAGCTGACCATCTCCCTACACTGACCGCTTCCTCATGTTGACCTAATTTTCATAGACCAGACATGCAACACGTGGATGTATCAATATAGTAGGCCAAGTTCCTTATGATGACCACATCCTTATGTTGACCAGGTTGTACAGTCCCTTGGGTGGTCAACTTACAGAGGTTCTACTGTCTGTGTTTCATTTAGCTCCCACTTATAAGTGAAAACATGTGGTAGCTGTTTTTCCACTCCTGAAATACTTCACTTAGGATAATGGTCTTCAATTCCACGCAAGTTGCTGAAAAAGACATGATTTTATTCCTTTTTATGGTAGAGTAGTACTCCATTGTATGTGTGTCTATAGATTTACTTCATTTGCTGCAGCTATTCATTAGTTTTCCAGCACCAGTACCTAGAGAGTATTGCTCTTTACTACTTTGTCAACTCCAGCTACATTACAAAATTATTGATTTGCTATCTCACTGTAATAGATTTTGAGGTTTCATTTTTTAGCCCAGACTTTAAAAATACAACCCAAGGACCAGTTAAAAATTAATGTATTCATAATTACAAAGTACAGTCACTCTTGTAGCATATCATAATTAAAGTTCTGCATGCACTAACTGCAGATAGCATGTCATATGTAAAGTTTTGCATGCACTGCTAACTATTAAGTGCAGATGCACTACTAACTAGCATGTTCTAGAAACCTGTCTCTCTTGGACAAGGGTGGAATGTTGGTAGAAGACAGAGAAAAGCTTCTCTCCCACTCCTGGTTAGGTTGGGTTTCCTACATCTTTCTGCTGTTAATGCCACAACCTTGTAACCCCACCCTTATTTGGGTAAAGATTATTTTCTTGTGTCAGAATAAATAAATAAATAAATAATTACTAACATTTATTCCCTCTGCCTAGAGTTCTGTAAGCTCATCATTTAAATTATAGAGATGATCTGTCTCAAATAATCTTAATCAACCTTTTTAAACTGCCTTATCTTTGTTATAGCATTGCTATATGTCATCACAAACTCTGTGTACTCCAGGGAATGTTAGTGAGAATGAGCCTTCAAAGGAGGCATTAAAATATGTTCTTCTTATAAATGTCTGTGAATATTGCCTTGGCTTTAGTAATTAAAAATTTATAAAATGCTCTCTAATCACCAGGGAAATGCAAATCAAAACCACAATAAGCTATCATCTAACTCCTGTGAGAATGACTCTTATCAAAAAGTCCCCAAAGAACAAGTGTTGGAATGGTTATGGAGAGAAAGGAATACTTATACATTGTTGATGGGTCTGAAAACTAAGTACAACCTCTATGGAAAGTCTCATAGAGACACTTCAAAGAACTAAAAGTAGACCTACCATTTGATTCAGCAATCCCACTATGGAGTATTTACTCAAATTAAAAATAAAAGATATTTTATAAAAAAGACACTTGCACTCAAATATGTATAACAGCACAATTTACAATTGCAAAGATGTGGAAACAACCCAAGTGCCCAACAATACATGAAAGGATTAATAAAATGTGGTATATGTATGCCATGAACTACTACTCAGCCATAAAAAATAGTGAGCTAGTATATTTTATAACAACCTTGATGGAACTAGAGACTGTTACTCTAAGTGAAGTATCACAATAATGGAAGAACAAATACCACATGTTCTCAATGCTAAATTGGAACTAGGCAACACTTACGTGCACAAAGGGAAGTAAAATTCAATGGGAATCATGTACATGGGAGGTGGAAGAAGGGACTGGGTAAATTCACACCTAACTGCAATTCACATACTCTCAGTGAAGGGCATGCTTATAACTTTGACTCAAAGTGTACAAAAGCAAATTATGTAACCAAAACACATATACCCCTGCAATAAATATCCCCAAATTTAAATAAATAAATAAAAGGTGGAACCACACCTATGGAGCATATGACAAGGGTCCAAGTCAAATTTGTCAAGTGTAGAACATAAATGTCTTAGCACAATAATCAAGTAAATGAGGTGAAAGCTATGTTGATTGGTTTAATCTAACCATGTCAGATTGTATATATAAAAAAACAACATATTGTAGCCCACATATGCATAAATGTATTCATGCTCTATGTGTATAATAAATAAATAAATTCTAAGTTCCAAAAGAGAGCAAAGAGTATCTCCCCAAAATCAGTAAAAATCTTATTGGATGGGATAAGATCTCAAAGACTGGTCACTTAGATGTAAATGGGAATAGACTACTCCACATAATGATATAGCACAGGGCAGATTTCAAAAAGTAAGTATGATCCTGAGGAATTTGTGGTCCGAGTCATGGAACTATTAACCAAGAAAAAAAATAAGCAAGGCATTTTATTTTAAAAATTTAAATCAAAAAATGTAGATGTTGTGTTGGTTGTGTCTGGGATAAAAGCATGACTCTGGCATAGAAAGCAAGAATAGAGAGATGTACACAAGCGTGAGAGGTTGTTTCAATGCGCTGACCTGTGCGAGAGGGAGAGATCATACAGTTGAATCAGAAGCAGAGGAATGAGCTAAACACCACTGTTCTTTTAGACATCACCCACAACTGCCAGTTCACACAGGCCTGGAATATCTAGAAGCTGACAATCCTCCAGATTCAAAGACTTGTACTTTCCACAACCTGTATCCTCACAGCCTGCTTTAATTGACCTTGGCACTAATACAGTACAGTAGGTGCAGTGCATTTCGTTATTAAGAAATTAGGTTTTGTGGTTCAACCACCAATTCAAGTGTCAACTCCACAATTTTGTATCAGTGTCACCATATGCATATTATTTAACCCCTCTCAAGAATCTGCTTTTCCCATTTTGAAAATATGGATGATTTAGTATCTCTGACAAAGGATTGTTGAAAGGAAGATATAATTCCAAAGGATTCTTCAGTAAAATGCTTAGTAAACTGTAAGTATGAAAAGCTTCTAGCTTCTCTTTTTTCATAATGAGAAGCAAGTTCCAGTAGTTTTCACTATTTTGGAAACATATCATCCACAACATCTTTTTCTGAAAAATTAGAGAATTGAATCATATGATATATATGATATGTATGATACTCTTATATGATTAAAATTAAATGAAATTATGATTTTCAAAAATTTAAATTCATGCTGAGATAAGCATAATATTTTACAGTGTAATATTTACAGTGTAAAAGCTTTGTTACTGTGCTATTCAGAAATCTTACAAATATAAAATGATATTCTGATTTTGGAACTTGATAATAAATACTGGTTTTGATGAACAATCAAAATTTAGAAAAATAATTTTATGCTGTTTAGCCATAAAAAGACCTATTGTAAGAAAAAATTTACAAATACTCTACTATTTTTATATGGTCTTTTCATTTTATTAAACTTTTGGTGTGTGACATTTGTTGTACTAAAAATTATAACACTATGATTAATATTTTCTTACATTTTATTTGCTTGGATTATTTTATAATTTCGCATATATCTTTACATATGCAATGTGATATCGCAAATTTGGACACTATCATAATTCATAATCTCATTTAGCAATACCTTTTCAAATGCCTCTGTTACAAATACTATCTTGTTCACTTGCTTGATATCTCTTGTGAGATATCAATGTGATACCATTCCTTCAGATCTTGGTATCACAAGAGGAATGAATGAATAATGGTATGAAATGGAAATGTAAAAAATTGGATAAGAAATGATACTCAATGTGCTCTCCAAAACAACAGTGAGTTTTGAAAGTGAGATCAAATTTGCATTTGATTTCTTTGTTATTTTACACATGAGATGAGTTATGACTTGTGAACAAATCTTAAAGAAATCGAAGCTATATAAAACATTAGATAATATGAAATTATTTTTGTCAAAGTTCATAAACTTCACAGACTGAGACAAATATTCTTAAACCATTTATTTTAACAAGCATCGAATATAGCAATTCCGTAACATAACATGATATTCCAAATTAAACTTTTGCATCTCAAGTGACCTTTATGAAGTTTTACAGTTCATAAATTCTGTACAATGTTGCTCTGTGCAGTAGTTTTAATAAATCTTGATTGTGCTATAAACCAAAGATTTAGTTGGCAGCCTCAGTCTTTAAAAGATCCTTAGAACTCACTGAATACATCATTTATAAACCAGATCAATGGACTTCTAGTTCTGTTTCGTGAAGGTGTATTTAATTAAAGGCAAAATGTGCTTATTAAAATAAGCACAAATATGTGGATGGGGCTGATACAGATTTAAAAACCCATGGTCCCACTCTGTCCAATAACAATGGACATTTATGGCCTCATTCTAAAGCCAAGTCTCCTCACACAGGGACTATTTGTCAACATTTGTGAACATTTCCATAATTTACTTTGCTAGGGTCAATCCACAGATTTTATCTTTTAGTAATTTTTTTTTACTATTACTGGCTCTGATTTTAATATAGTAAACATCAAATCCTTCAACTAAGGATTTCTGATTTTATGCACTATTTTGATTATTTCCTGGAAAACTATATATATATATGCATACATATATATACACACACACACACACACACACACACATATGTACTGTGACAGTTTGTGGAAAATGGAATTAAAGGATAAAAGTAAAAAAGATATAAACTTTATTTATCAACACAAACTCTAGTTGATTCAAGACACTTTGTAACCAATGACACCAGCCATTTAGCCCATCCCTAAACAAGAAGTATCCTGGAAATTTAACCATGTCAATGTGGTCTTTATTTACATTATTAACTGATGAAAAATGCATGACTTTTAAAGACATTGTACGATTAGCAATAAAAATTAGTCAGAAGGAGCCAAATCAAGATTGTAAAGTGGATGTCTAACAATTTCCCTTCAAAACTCTTGCAAAATTGCAAATGTTTGATGTAAGGAATGAGCAGCAGCATTGTTGGGTTGGGGAAGGACAGGTGGATAAAGATTTCTTTGAAATTTTTCTGCTATATCTTTGGCTAACTTTCCTAAATGTTCTCATAATAAGCAGATGTCATGATTTTTGGCCTCTCAAAAAGTTAACAAGCAAAATGCCTTGAGAATCCTCAAAAAACTATTGCCATGACTTTTGTTCCTCACCAGTCCGCTTTGCTTTGACTGCACCTCTTTCTCTTGGTAGCCGTTACTTTGATTGTGCTTTGTCTTCAGGATGGTACTGGCAAAGTCATGTTTCATTCCCTGTAACAATTCTTTAATCAAATGCTTCAAGATCTGGATCCCACCTACTGAAAATTTCTATTGAATTCTCTTCTTTTGTCAGCAGCTGATCTGGCTGCAAAGGTGTTGGTACCCATCAAGTGCAAAGTTGCTCGATGCTGATTTTTCAGTTAGAATTGTGTAAGCTAAACCATTAGGATGTCCATGGTGTTGGCTATTGTTTCTGCTGTTAATCATCAGTCCTTGTTAGGGAACAAACTAGAAGATATTTTCTTTCTGTAATTGATGTGGATGGTCAGCTGCTATAGGTGTCATCTTCAACATCTTCTCATCCCTTCTAAAAATGCTGCTGATTTCTCTGAGACTGTGTCCTCATAAACCTTTTCTGAAGTATCAATGATTTCACTGTTCTTCTACTCAAGACTTCACCATGAATTTGATGTTCGTTTTGCTTCCATTTTAGTAGAATTTATGTTTCTCTGATCCCTTGTCTGTCTTAAGTTACCTCAAACTAAACTGATCCCACTGAGACACGTTATAACAAGCTAACATGAGTTTATTTTGGTGCAAAGAGCTTTTGAAATTCATGCATTTTTTTTTTTTTATAATACACATTTTCCATGAACTTTTTGAAGACTCCTTGTGTGTCAGACATTTACACACACATATATTCAGATCTCAGTCTTTACTCACATTGTACCAGCACTCATAAAATTGTGTTTTAAATGGTTTGTTGATACTGTAAGGACTGCACTGTTACTTCATGCTCAAATAACTGTCCACTATTTTTCATAATATAGTCGCTTAAAAGAAGAAATGTTTTATTCTCACAATATTGTGAGCAGGAATTTGGGCAGATTTTGGCAAAACAATTCTTGTCACACAATGTTGATAGAGCAATTGGAAATATTCAGGGGTGTATGGGCTTCACTGAAGGGTCACATATAGCATTGTTCACATGTCAGATGTCTTGGTAGGGGAGTGTGAAGGTAGGGCTCAGGTGCTCATCAAAGCACCTGAATATGACCCTATCAAAGGGAGCGGGTCATCTTACATGGCATAGTAGTTGGCAGTTCAGTGGTTACCCAGGAAGAATATTCTAAGAGTTTTGGGTTTTGAGGGTACTTTTTGTGTGTGTGTTTCTGTACTAAACACAAAAATCTGTTCAAAAAATAGATTTTTGTATTCTACCTTTTAATTTCATGATATATGTATTTTGGATCTTAATTTTATTATTTTTCTTTAGCATTTTAGTCTTAAGCTTTAGATTCTATTCTTTTCAGGCCACTTCCATTATAATTTTTCTTGACTTTCTATAATTTTTTTTTAAACTCTCAAATGTATCCCAAATATGTGTGGACTATTCTTGAAACTTCCATTTGAATGTTTGTTTCTTGAGATGGCTTTATAAGTAAACCAGACAATATGTCAATAATTGCCCCATTTGCATGTGATATAGGCCTGCCTTCAATAAGAATCTTTAGGCTTCACCATATACATAACTGATTGTGCACATAGGGGAATTCAAAAGGATGAAAGAAGTGATCCCTCTACTTTTGCAGTTCATGAGCTATGGCAGGAAGATTATAAACATGCACAAAATAATGGAAGCCATTTCTAGCAATAAAAAAATGTACAATCTACACATCAGTATTATAATATACAAAACTAAATGATTATGTTGTGCATCAAGAGTGCAGGAAGGAAGTAGTCTTGGGGAAGCAGACCCTGAGCCATGTATTGAAATAACATTGGCTATGAGTTATCAGAGAGGAGAGTGTGGGCATTCAGCAAGAAGTTGAAAGAGAAGAAGGATAATGAGGTTAAAGAGAAGAAAGATAATGATGTTAAGAATAAAGTATCTAGATGTGTTAAGTAATGAATAGCCAGGAGTTAAGGAACTTATGTGGCAAGATAAATATCTAATTTGCCTCATTTTTGTGTGAAGTGATTTATTACTCATTCTTGTTTACTTCCATCTCAAAGAATGAAACCATATCTCAGTTACATGTGCACACACACACACACACACACACACACACACACATAATTAGCTCAGTTTAACACAGTTGCAGACAAAGGCAAACTTTTAAGGTGTGTGTATGAATATGTAATTTAGATATAGTGATTTAAAACTTAAAAGTCTTAAAAGTTAGCCTTTGCTCGTAACTGAGTTAATATTATTTCACCTGTGTTAGTTTTCTGGTTTTAACCACATTATTTGATATGGAAGGTGTTACAGTTGGGCAAAGGTATATGGGAATTCTCAGTACTATTTGTGTGGTTTATCTTAAGCTATTCTAAATGAACAAGATTTTTAAAATAAGAAAATTTGCCTTTCTCCTTAGTATGGATGTGCGTCACCAAATACATTGAATGAAAATAAGAATAAGGATTATTTTCTTGGATAATAGATCTTAATTGAGGGGAGTTTAAGTAAAAAACTATCTTTTATTTTGAGAAAAAGATCTTACTTTATACATACGTCTTTGTTCAAATTTAATAACTGAATTCCTATAGAATTGTCTGAAAAAAATCTATGTTTATTTTTAAAAAGTAGTCCAACTTTGTGCAAAATGGAAATTTAGGTCAATGCAGTATTTTACTAACATGATAAAAACAAAAGATATTTTTACTTATGTTTTTAATTATTTATATGTTCTCTTTTCCAAAATTTAGTATAAAAACAAGTATCTCCTACCCCTGTTCTCTGGTACCTTAAAGCTGTATTGAAGGATTTGGGAAATGTAATGTGTTTCATGATCTTATTTTTATGTTTTTATAACTACACTTTCGTTGTTATGAAACATGCTGATTTCTGCTTTCTTTGGTATTTTTTTCTGGTTTGCTTCCTTATAGAATAAGGAATATTACTACACTTTAAATTTAGAGAATAGAGTTTGATTTTTAGCAAAGGTGACATATTTATGACTTGTTAATTTGTTTTCTATCCAAGTTGGCATTTTTTAAAGTCCTAAAATAATCACTTGAACTTTAAGAGCTAAATCGAAGCACTTCTTTAAAGCACTTCTCAGAATTAAACCTCTCTTGCAAATGGCTATTAAATGAGCTGTTTGCCTAAAATTCTTATCATCTTTGCATCTCTCAGCAACTTCTATCTCCAAATCTCCTGGTGTTTTAAAAATCATTATTTCATTATCCACAGTCCCCAAAGAGCTTCTGAAGTGTTAGGCAAATGTTTCTCTCCTAAATCTTTTTTCATTTTCTCAAGTGAAAAAGTTAAGACACAGAAATAAGAAGTGACTTTTGGGGGAACAATTTTCATTTTCTGCTAGAGCAGGTAATAGAGAGTCTGATGGCCCTGTTAGTCTATTCAGAAAAGAGGAAAAGGTGAATGATGGTTATTGTGCATCTTCTAATCGGAGAACAAAAATCATGAAAGAGATTTTTAGGGGAAGAACATAAGACATACCTCAAAAGTATATAGGTTCAGTTCTAGGCCACTGCTATAAAGCAAATATCAAAATAGAGCAAGTCACACCAATATTTTGTGTGTAAAAGTTGTAAAAGTTATGTTTACACTGTATTAAGTCTATTAAGGAGGCAATAGCATTATTTCTAACAAAACAATGTGCGTACCTTAATTCAAAAATATTTTGTTGCTTAAACAAATGCTAAAATTATCTGAGCCTTTGTCTCTTTGTACTTTTTGCCAATGGAGCATGCTGAGATGATGTCGATGGCTGCTGATTAGATAGGAGGTTGGTTGTTCCTATCTAAGGCTACAGAAGGTGCCATTTACAAAAGGGGTTTAATTGTGAGATGTACTTTAAAGAAGACAATAGTCAAGTCTGACATATCTCTTGAGGTGACCTTTGCTGAAAGATTTCTCTGTAGCATGTGAGGCTATTTGATAGCATTTTTCCCACAGCAACATTTCATTCAAAATTAGAGTCAGTTTTCTCAAACTCTGATTCAGCTTTACCAACCAAGCTTACGGAATATTGCAAATCTCTTGTCATTTCAACAACATTCACATCTTCACCAGGAGTAGATTCACCTCAAGAAACCACACTCTTTGCTCATCCATAGGAAGCAAGTCTCATCCATGTAAGTTGATCAGGAGATGAAGGACCATGAGAATCCCACATTGCAAAGTCTATTCTCCCTGGGAAGTGGCTACTAGAATCTCAGGTGACCAGAATTCTCCTGAGAAATGATCCTATTATCAACAATTCTCCTAGAGAGGCTGCATGGTGGATTACATTCATAGTACCCAAAGGCAGGTAAGATCACTCTGTATTCAGTCAACCTAAGACAGGGACCAAACCATTGATGTTTGTATCCCCACGACGGGTAAGACTGAAACTGCAAGAGCAGGCAACCTAAGACAGGGGCTATGTTTTTCCGCCATACAAAAAACAAGAGGGAATTGTTGGGCCCTGCCATGTGCCTCAGGCCTAGTGCAACTTCCTGAGCCTGACTAGAAGCAGATCCATTGAGCTACTTCCGTGTAGCAACGACTCAGCAAGGCCCGGCCTGAAACTGCCTCTACCTAGATACAGCCAATGTGGTACCATGCCACTGGCCCGACCCTGTCACTCACCTCTTCCCCCGCCTTCTTT
>CAUYPK010095983.1:0-12801 GCA_963574355.1 Loris lydekkerianus | reverse complement strand
CTGGAGGTGTTCACTCAGTTCCAGCCCCACCCTTAGTTTATGTTACTGGGTGAACAGAACAACCCTGTGGGAATTTATTTCTGACCCTGCTAGATTCCTTTGCAGAGGAGAGGCTGATTTGAGTTCCCAGAACCTGTGTCTAGGGCCCTGTCTTTACTCCTACATTTGTATTTGCAGCACGATTAGTTGTCAGCTGTAGCCTCTTGACCTCCTTTGTCTATAGGTTGGTGATCCCCTGAGGGCCAGGTGTGTATTAGGCTCAGTAAAGTGGTCCTCTGGATCAGCCCCACCCTGAGAGTTTCCCGGCTCTGTGGGTGCGTTTCCTAGTCCCCGTGTTCCACCCAGGACAGTACCGCCTCAGGCAAACCCTTTACTCACGGGGCCTGTGTTTCAGTCCCAGGTCAGTTTCGTGGTGGTTGCCATCTGAGAAGATGCTTGGCCTCATCTGATTGCCCAGGGAGACAGGAGGAGTGGCTATGGGATACCTGGGGGTGGGCCTTGTTATTGCTGAAGATGGCTGTTGGTCTACACCTCAGGGCACCACCGCTCCGATGTGGTTCCCCATTAGCCAACTGTCGTCTCCTCACTCCTGTGCTGCAGAATCAGCACTGGCCAGCTGTAGTCCAGGTCCTGTCTACACCTCTCGAGAGTTCACCCAAGAATCTGGACTTCTGGTGGGTAGGCCTCCAGGCCATGGAGTGAGAGTGGAGAGGAATTCTGGGAGCTCAGAGTTGCAGATTGTAACACCAAGCTCATTGAGAGCAAATGAACAAATAAACAGATACAAAGGCTACCAGAAACAGATGGAAACACATAGACATACAGACAACACCCATGACAACAGCAACATAAAACAACTGCAATAAAAATAGTGATAATCGTACAATAATTAAAAGAAAAAAAGGAAAGAGGAAAAAAAGAGAAAAAAAAGTGGTGTTAGTAGAAATGTTAAAAGAGAAGAAAGAAGAAAGTGAAATTAGAAAACATAGAAATAAATAATATATCTAAATAAAAAGTAATAAAAAAATTATGAAAAGCTTCTCCAAGAAAATGGTGAGAAAAAAAACAAAACAAGAAAAAAAAAGAAAAAAAAGGCACCAACTACAAAAATACTCTTGCGTGTAGAAATATGCAACTATACACTATGCACAACTATATGTCTGCTGTAGAGATCAACCTTCGTAGGAATATATTCATACTGCAATATACTATCCGGACACCAGGTGGCGCTGTGAGTGATTCCCAGGCTTATACCTGATTCACAGTTTATACTGTTACCCTGGTAACCACCTTCCATGGCGGATAGCCATTTTGTAATTTCTGTAAAAGTTTGTCGCCTAAGAATTGTGTAACTTCGGCTGTTCTTCTCCAGACAGCACTTGCGACCAACCCTCCCTCTCAGTGCAGGTGTCCACACTTGTCAAATCTTTCCACTCTGCTCCCAATTTCTCTTGCAAGCTGGCGACTGCAATCAGCTGTGTGTGGGGGAGGTGCTGCTGGGTTCGTGCCGTCACCAGCAGGTTTGCAGCTCCAGTGGCGGTTCCCGCAACCAAAGCTGGGTTGGTGGCTTCAGCAGTGGTTCCCGTGGCCAAAGCAGGGTTCGCAGCTTCTTCAGAGTTTCCCTTTTGGGGAAGCACCTGCCAGTTTGCCGTGCAGCCTCAACCACCAGCCCCTTCCAACACCTGGGGGAAAGGTGCCCGCCCTTTTGGGTAGTTCAAAATGTCTGTTTCCTGGGCGGGATCCATTTCCCTCAATTGTCTAATAGGTTGCCCAGCTCCCCATGGTTTTGACTGGCTCTCCTTTTAGATGCCTCCCTCAGTTCAGGAATAAATATTTGTCAATTGTGTTTTGTCAGCATTTACAAGCTGCTGCCCTCCGTGGGGGAGGGGCCTGCTGGCCGGCCTGGCCCAGCAGGAAAGAATCTCTACAACAGAGTCTGTGGTTTTAAATTACCCCTCATGAAAAGCAATCCGCCAGTTCACTGAGCGTCTTCAGCTGTCCGTCTACTCCAATAATCCACATACAGGGAAGCTCTAGACCCTTTTTCCTGTCACCTGATGGCTTGGGAGAGGTGGGCTGCACATCCGTCCTGACCGCCATCATGCTCCACCTCCCACCATGCTGTTTTGATCACTATCAATTTGTAGTATAGTCTGAGGTCTGGTAGCGTGATTCCTTCTGCTTTGTTTTTATTTCTGTGTAATGTCTTGGCCATTTGAAGTTTTTTTCTGATTCCATATAAAATGAAGTATTATTTTTTCAAGATCTTTACAGTATGACAGTGGAGCTTTAATAGGGATTGCATTAAAATTATATATTGCTTTGGGTAATATGGACATTTTAACAATGTTGATTCTTCCCAGCCATGAGCATGGTATGTTTTTCATTTGTTAATAATTTCAGCTATTTCCTTTCTTAGAGTTTTATAGTTCTCTTTATAGAGATATTTCACGTCTTTTGTTAGATAAATTCCCAAATATTTCATCTTCTTTATCACTACTGTGAACAGAATAGAGTCCTTAACTCTTTTTTCAGCTTCACTATTGTTGGTATATATAAAGGTCATCATTTACGAATGTTGATTTTGTAACCTGAGATGCTGTAGTATTCCTTGATCACTTCTAAGACTTTTGTAGTAGAATCCCAGGTGTTTTTCAGATATACAATTATATCAAATTATATCATCTGCGAAGAGTGAAAGTTTGAACTAAATCTGACCCTATATGGATACCTGTGATTGTCTTTTCTTCCCTAATTGTGGTGGCAAAAACTTCCATTACAATGTTAAAGAGCAGTGGAGACCATGAGCGGCCTTGTTTGGTTCCTGATCTGAGTGGAAATGATTTCAATTTAACTCCAGTCACTACCATATTGGCTGTGGGTTTGCTCTAGATGGCCTCTATAAGTTTAAGAAATGTCCCTTCTATACCAATTATCTTACGTGTTTTGATCATGAAGGGATGCTGGATATTATCAAAAGCTTTTTCTGCATCAGTTGAGAGAATCATGTGGTCTTTGTTTTTTTAATTTATGTGCTGGATTATACTTAATATAGATACTAATTCCTCTTTAAAGGTAGAATTCCAAAGTGAAGCCTTCTGGTCCCGGGCTTTTCTTTAGGGAGATTTTGTATGGTTGATGGTATTTCAGAACTTGATGTGGGCCTGTTCAAAATTTACACTTAATTCTGGCTAAATCTTGAAAGGTGATGTGCTTCCAAATATTGGTCAATTTCCTTCAGATTTTCATATTTCTGAGAACAAAGTTTCTTGTAATATTCATTAAGGATTTTTTGAATTGCTGAGAATTCTGTTGTTATTTCATCTTTGTCATTTCTGATTGATGACATTAGAGATTGTACTCTTTTTTTCCTGGTTAGGTTAGCCAAAGGTTTATCTATTTTATTGACCTTTTCAAAAAACCAACTTTTTGATTTATTGATCTGTTGTATAATTCTTTTTTTGTTCAATTTCATTTAATTCTGCTCTAATTTTGATTATTTCTTTTCTTCAACTTGGTTTGGGGTTAGAATGTTCTTCTTTTTTCTGTTGCTTGAAATGTCCCATTATGTTGTTAACTTCATCCCTTTTTGTTCTCTTGAGGAAGGCTTGCAGTGCTATAAATTTCCCCCTTAGTAATCCCTTTGCACTATCACAGAGGTTTTGATAATTACTGTCATCATTGTCATTTTGTTCTAAAAATTTGGCAATTTTCTTCTTAATCTCATCTCTGACCCAGCTATCATTAAGCATAAGGTTATTTAACTTCCATGTTTTCGTATGCATATGCAGATTTCTGTTGTTACTCAGCTCAAGTTTTATTCCATGGTGATCCGAGAAGATGCAAGGAATAATTTCTATTCCTTTAAATTGACTGATGTTAGACTTGTGACCTAAGATGTGATTGATTTTGGAGTATGTTCCGTGGGCTGATCAGAAGTACGTGTATTCTGTTTTGTTGGAATGAAATGTTCTGTAGATGTCTGCTGAATCAAAATGTTGGATGGTTAGGTTTAAATCTAAAATTTCTTTTCTCAACTTCTTATTGGAGGATCGATCCAACACTGCCAAAGGAGTGTTGAACTCTCCCACTATTATGGAGCTGGAGGAAATCATGTCTGTTAGAGTTTCTCTTATAAATTGAGGTGCATTCTGTTTGGGTGCATAGATATTAATAATTGAAATCTGATTATATAGAGTATTACCCTTAACAAATATGAAGTGACCATTCTTATCCTTCCTTACTTTTTTTGGTTTAAAGCCTATTGTATCTGCAAATAAAATTGCAACACCTGCTTTTTTCTGATTACCATTTGCCTGAAATGTGGACGACCATTTTTTCACCCTGAGTCAATATCTGCCTTTTAACATAAGATGTGACTCTTCTATGCAGCAAATATCTGGCTTGAGTTTTGTATCCAGTCAGCTAACCTGTGCTTCTTTACAGGATAGTTTAAGCCATTCACATTAGTGGAGACTATCAATGAGTCTGGTAAAATTTTTGGTATCGAGTTTTTTGAAAGTCCAGTGGACATTTTTAATTTTTTCACCACTGTGGAATTTGAAGTTTGATCAAAAGTTTCTGATTGAGTTTACTTTTGTGGTAGTGGATTGGGGTGGTCATTATAGAGGATAGGTCTGAGAATATCCTACAGAGCTGGTTTGGTTATGGCAAATTTGTCCAATATATGAATGTCATTACAGTATTTAATTTCTTCATCATAAATGAAACTCAGTTTAGCTGGATACAGGATCTTGGGTTGAATGTTATTTTGCTTTAGGATATTAAAAGTCAATGACCACCCTCTTCTGGCTTTAAAATTTTCAGTAGAGAGATGTGCAGTGATTGTAGTATTTTTCCCTTTGTAGGTCATGGATTTCTTACATCTGGCTGCTTTCAGAATTTTCTCCTTCATATTAACTTTAGTGAAGTTAATTATGATATGCCTGGGGGATGTCTTATTCGAATTGAGTCATGCTGGGGTTCTGAAACTGTCTGCTATTTTAATTTCAGAATCTCTTGTCATGTCTGTAAATTTCTCTTTCATAATTTCATGGAGAAGGGCCTCTGTGTTTGCAAGGGCACTTCATCACTTTCAGGGATTTCAATGAGGCAGATATTAGCCTTCTTCGAATTATCCTAGAGCTCTCTGAGAGTATGATACATTTTTGCTGTCCATTTCACTTCCTCTTTGAGAGTTTTGGAGCATTCAAAGGGTTTGTCTTCAAGGTCAGAAAACCTTTCTTCTGCTTGCTCCACTTTGTTACTGAGAGATTCTACTGTATTTTTCTGATCTTGGAGTGCTGCAAATTCTTGCTTCAGTGCATCAAAATCTCTGGTGGTTTTGTCTTAAATTCATTAAATTCTTGAGACAACTTTTGAATTTCTCCTCGAATTTCTAATTCTGACTTTTGAATTGCTCCTCAAATTTCTAATTTCAAATTTTCCTCCATTTTATTAATCTTGTTTTCAATCCAAATTCTGAATTTGATTTCTGACATCTCGGTTAGCTGTTTATGAATGGGATTTTCAGTTACATGTGCCATATCTTTCCTTGGGTGTGGGGGATTGATTTATTCTGGTTATTCTTGTTTTCAGAGTTCTTACACTGATTCCACCCCATGATTACTTTAGACCTTTTGATTTTTTCCCTGGAGCTTTGTCGAAGACCCGTATAGTGCTATGGCCTGAGAAACTTGGGAACTGTTTGGTGTGGTGGGGCTAAGTGGTTCTGTCTTGTTTTCAACTGGTTTCTTTTTGACCCTAGTGAAACAGTTACTCTGGGTTGAAGTCTCAGCTATGGAGAAATACCAGCAATTAAGTCAACCTGCCCCTCACAGGCAACAATTGGAAAAGAAAAATCAAACCTTTCAACAACCACACACCCAGAGCACCACTTGGATATTCCTCAGGCGATTGGCTCTGTTCAAAAGATCCAAATCAATTGTCTCAGTCAGCACCTGTCTCAGGTGGGAGAGTTTAAAAGGTCTCTGGCAACTAGATCGCAGGGGTCTGCTGATAGCTCAAATATGCCTTCCTCTGGTGCTACGTGAAGTCAGAAGGACCCAGCCAGCAAATAGCTTATTCTTGGAAGGTTGATGCCTCCTTCTCCACCTTGCACCTCTGTCACACCCAGTCACTGATAGCCCCATAGGGCTGTGACCCAGTTGCCTCCAATGAGCAGATACTCCAGGGTTTTGCACCTGCCTGAATCACATGGAAATCTATATCTGCTCAGCCAGGCCACTGCTCTCTCCCTCTATCCAGCAGGGGGAGGTGAGGCCCGACAACCTCAGGCACTTGATGGAAGCTGGGGGGGATTCACTCAGTTGCAGCCCTGCCCCTGATTGATGTTACTGACAGAACAGAACAGAACAGAACAATTTTGCGGGAATTTGTTTCTGTCCCTGCTAAATTCCCCTGCAGAAGAGAAGCTGTTTTGAGTTCCCAGAGCCTGTTCCTCAGGCCCTGTCTTTGCTTCTGCAGGTTTGTGTTCAGTTAGCTGTCAGTTCTAGCCTGCTATCTTTCTTTGTCTATAGACTGATGATTCCCTGAGGGCCATGTGTGTCTTAGGTTCAGTAAAGTGGTCCTCTGGGTCAGCCCCAACCTGGGAACTTTCTGGCTCTGCGTGTGCTTTTCTTGTCTTGTTCTCCACCCAGGACTGTACCACTTTAGGCAAACCCTTTATTCATGGGGCCTTCTTTTCCATCCCAGATCTGTTTCGTGGTGGTTGCCACCTTAGTAGATTCCGGGCCTCCTCTGGTTGCCCATGAAGACAGTGGGTGTGGCTTTGGAATATCTGGGAGTGAGCCATTTTGTTGCCAAAAGATGGCTGCTGCTTTGCACCTCAGGGCACCACCACTTAGGTTTGGTTCCCTCTCAGCCGACCATCCTGTCCTCACTCCTGTGTCTCCGAGTCAGCACTGACCAGCTGCTATCTAGGCCCTGTCCACACCCCTCGAGAAATCATCCAAGAATCTGGACTCCTTGGGCCTGGCCTCCAGACCTCAGAGTGAGAGTGGAGGGGAGTGCTGGGAGCTCAGAGTATCAGGTAGAGAATATATGCAGTTTTATGCCTGGCAGGAGAACATCGTGGCACCCTAGTAGGGGAGGTAGGTCCAGTTTTTTGAGGGTCTCTCTTGTAGAGTGTAGTGGGAGATCCTTTGAACTCTGCTCATTTGTTTGTGGGGCATTCTTAGCCATTCCCATGGTGGAGGGGACTCCCATCTGCTTGGTAATGGATTTTGTACCTTTCGTTTGTATCCTTGGGGTCACAGCTCACCTCAGCAGGGTTGATGTGTTTTCTTCAACCTTCTCTCTTGGTGAAGGTCTAATCCACTTGGTTACTTGGTAAATTTCTGTCTTTTAACTCTCCTTCTAGATGGGAGCCTTTGTGGAATGCTGGACTCAGTCATCTATCTTGTCTCAGCCCCTGAACTTATCACTCTTATCTCTCAGCTCAGCTGCCGACCTTCAGCTTTATTAGTCTGGTTCTGGCTGTTATTTCTCACTTTGAATGGGAGCTTCTGTTGAAAGCTGGCTCTAGTTGGCTATCTTTTCTCCTCCCACCAACATTGAGGAATTTTGCCACAACACAACAAGACAAGCGCTATAAGAAATACTTTGACCTGTTCTACACAATGACCATCACAATGGACCACCAGCAAAGTAAGCACCTAGAAACAAAGGACAAACCTAGCTTCCACAATGATGCAAATGACAAAACTTAACAATGGACTTCCACAAAATTAGATGACTAGAACTTCCCCACACTTATCAATTTTCTCAATAAATATTAAGTGTTTAAATTCCCCACTGAGGAGGTATAAATTGGCTGCTGGGATTAATGAAAAAACAAAATAAAACACAAACCATCTATTTGTGTCTGCAGGAAACACACCTATCCTCAAGGACAAATTAAAACTCCGAGTTAAGGGATAGAAAACAATTTTTCAGGTAAATGGAATTCAGAAGAAAGAGGGGTTGCAATCTTATTTTCAGACATAAGTGGATTTAAAACAACTAATGTAAAGATAGACAAAGATAGACATTTCATATTGGTGTAGGGAAAAATACAACAAGAACATATTTCAATTTTAAATATTTATGCACCCAGTTGAATACTGCCAGATTCCTGAAACAAACATTAATTAGTCTGAGCAATATGATACCCCATAACACCATAATAACATGGGACTTTGACACTCCTCTCACAAATCTGTACAGAAAGCTAAGAAGAAACGAAACAAAGATACTAGGGACCTAAATGTGATCCTAGAACAACTGTACTTGATAGACATATGTAAAATAATCCATCCCAAAGAAAAGAATATACGCTCTTCTCATTGGCCCATGTACATTCTCCAAAATGATTATATCCTAGAACACAAAGGAAACCTCAACAGAATGAAGAGAATTTAAATTTTGCCTTGTACCTTCTCAGGCCACAATGCATTAAAAGTGGAACTCAACTCCACTAAAAACGTTTGACCCCACATGCCTTGTACCTTCTCAGACCACAATGCATTAAAGGTGAAACTCAACTCCACCAAAAATGTTTGACCCCACACAAAGGCACAGATATTGAACAACCTTTTGTTGCATGATAGTTTGGTGCAGGAAGAGATAAAAGAGGAAATCATTAACTTTCTTGAGCATAACAACAATGAAGACAAAAGCTACCAAAATCTGTGTGATACAGCAAAAGCAGTTTTGAGAGGAATATTTATCAGTTTAGATGCCTACCTTTGAAAAACAGAATGAGAGTGCATCAACATACTCACAAACCATCTCATGGAATTGGAAAAAGAATCTAATACTAAACCCAGTAGAAGAAACTAAATATTCAAAATTAAATCAGAGATTAATGAAATTGAAAACAAAAGAATCATTTACATAATTAATAAACAAAAAGTTGGGTTTTTGAAAAAATAAATAAAATAGATAAACCTTTGGCCAGACTGACTAGGCACATAAAAGTAAAATCTCTAGTTACCTCAATCAGAAACAATAAAGGGGAAATAACAACAGATGCCACAGAGATGCAAGTGATTATCTCTGAATACTACAAGAAACTCTATACCCAGAAATTTGGCAATGTGAAGGAAATAGATGATATTTAGAATTACACCCTATCCATTGACAAGCGGTTCTCAACCTGTGGGTCACAACCCACAGGAACTGTATTAAAGGTTTTCAGAATTAGGAAGGTTGAGAATCAGTGCCCTACACTTAACCAAGAAGAAAGGGATTTCCTCAATAGACCTATTTTAAGCACTGAGATCAATGAAACAAGAAAAAAAATCTCCCAAGAAAAAAATGCTCTGGTCCAGATGGCTTCACACCAGAATTCTATCAAACCTTCAAAGGAAAGCTCATTTGCATACTGCAGACATTATTCCAATAATTTGAGGAGCAAGTAATCTTTCCCAACACGTTTTATAAAGCAAACATTACCCTGATGCCCAAAACAGGAAAATATCCAATTAAAATGGAGAACTTAAAACCAATTTTACTAATGAATATAGATGCAAACATTCTCAATAAAATCCTAGCCGATAGACTACAGCTTCTCATCAAAAAAGTCATACATCATGATGAAGTAGGTTTCATACTGGGAATGCAAGGCTGATTTAATATATGAAAGTCCATAAACGTTAGTCACCATATCAACAGAAGCAAAAACAAAGACAATATGAACCTCTCAATAGATGGAGAAAAAGCATTCAGTAAAATCCAGCATCCTTTTCTAATTAGAACACTGGAGAGTATAGGCATAGGTGACGCATTTCTTTTTCCTTTTTTTTTTTTTTTGAGACTGAGTCTCACTATGTTGCCCTCAGTAGAGTGCTGTGCTGTCCCTGTTCACAGAAACCTCAAACTCTTGGACTTAAGTGATTCTCTTGCATCACCTTCCCAAGTACCGGGGACTACAGGTGTCCACCAGAATGCATGGCTATTTTTTGGTTGGAGATATTTAGTTGGCCTGGGTTGAGTTCAAACCCACCACCAGTGTATGTGGCTGGTGCCATAACCACTGTGCTACAGGTGCCAAGCCATGTGGCACATTTCTTAAACTGATTGAAGCTGTCTATGACAAACCCACAGCTAATATTTTACTGAATGGAGTAAAACTGAAACTTTCCTACTTAGAACAGGAACCAGAAAAGATTGTTCTCTATCATCACTACTATTCAACATAGTGCTGGAAGTTCTAGCAACCACAATCAGGCAAGGGAAGGAAATAAATGACATCCAAATGGGAGCAAAGGAGGTCAAACTCTGCCTCTTTGCTGATGATATCATCTTATACTTAGAGAGCCCCAAGGAATCAACCACAAGACTCCTGGAAGTCATCAAAAAATACAGCAATGTCTCAGGATATAAAATCAAGGTCCACAAGCCAGTAGCCTTTGTATATGTCAATAACAGTCAAGATGAGAAGCCTAATTAAGGACATAACACATTTCACCATAGCTTCAAAGAAAAAGTAATACCTAGCAATTGGCCTAACAAAAGAGGTGAAGGATTTCTATAAGGACAATTAGGAAACCCTAAGGAAAGAAATAGCAAAAGATATTACCAAATGGAAGAACATACCATGCTCATGGTTGGGAAGAAACAACATGGTTAAAATGTCTATACTTCCCAAAGCAACCAACAGATTCCATGCCACCCCTTTTAAAATACAAGCATCATATTTTCAGGACGTGGAAACAAGAATTTTTCATTTCGTATGGAACCAGAAAAAACCATGTATATCTAAGGCACTTCTCAGTAATAAAGACAAAGCCAGTAGTATCATTCTTCCAGTCTTTTGGCTATATTACAAAACCATAGTGATGGAAACAGCATGGCATTGGCAGAAAATTAGAGACATTGACATCTGGAATTGAATAGAATATCATGATATGAAACTAACGTCTTATGGCCACTTGATATTTGATTAACCGAACAAGAACATACACTGAGGAAAAGAACACCTATTCCATGAATAGTGTTGGGAGTACTGCATAACCACTTGTAAAAGACTTAAACGAGACCCACAACTCTCACCACTTACAAAAATTGACTCAAGGTGGAGGAAAGATTAAAGTCTAAGGCATTGAACAGCACTTCCTCCCGATCTGGCAGACCTCTACCCTGGGTGCAGCCGATGGATCCGAGTCACGTCGCATCATTGTCCCCGCCATGCTCCACCACCACCCTGCGCTCTGCTGAGCCATCGAGCACATTGAAGAGCTGCACCACGACTGCAATTGGTGCTGGCCTGGACCTCTGGAAGAGATGTGCCATGACCAAAATTAGCACCCACCTGGACCTCCATAAGACCTGCATGAAGACTCCAATTGGTGAACGCCCAGACCTCTGTAAGAGCTGCATCACAACCCACCCACCCAGAACTTGGTAAGACCTGCACTGCAACCAACAACCAGCACCCGCTGGGCCTCTGCATGCCCTGACCAGGAACTGCGGGAGCTGTGCAACACCATGTCCTCCCTCCTGTACCATCACTGCCTCCACACCAGCCCGCTCGTCCAGCCAGGAACTCTGGTATCTGTGTGTCCTCTGGAGTGCTCCCTGCCTCTGTGCAGAGCTCCTCTCCTGGCCAGAGATTGCTGGAGCCTTGGGCCCTCTGTGCCAAAGTCACTTGGCACCAGGCACTCCCAGACCTGTGTGCAGAAACCCCTGCCTTTTGCTGGATCCGGGTGTGTCACACTCTGGAGCTGCTCCCACAACCAGAACTCCCTGGCTGGGGCAGCCCCAGAGGAGTTATACAGGGTCACTCCCTACACAGATCCAGTAACAATAGAGTGATTCTGCTGGGGTGTAATCTTAAAGAGACACCTCCCCAACTCTGAGGACAGCCAGAGGCAATGGTGAGAAACAATCATGAGGCAAAATCAACAGAAAAACTCTGGCAATATGAATAATCAGAGTATATTAACCCTCCAAGGATCAATGGGGCAGACATATTACAAGATCTCATGCATAAACAAATAGCTGAGATGTCAGAAATCGAATTCAGAATCTGGATAGCAAATACGATCGAATTAGAATTCCAAACAGTAACCCAGAAGATATCTCAAGAATTCAACAAATTCAAAGACAAAATGACCAAAGATTTCGACACATTGAGACAAGAAGTTGCAGCCCTCAGAGATCTGAGAAACACAGTAAAATCCCTCAGTAACAGAATGGAGCAAGCAGAAGAAAGGATTTCTGACATTGAAGACAAAGTTTTCGAACACTCCCAAACTCTCAAAGAGGAAGAGAGATGGAGGGTAAAAACAGATTACTCTCTCAGAGGGCTCTGGAATAATTAGAAGAAAACCAATGTTCACCTTATACGGATCCCTGAAAGTGACAAAGTGGCTTCACAAGGCACAGAGTGTCTTATCCATGAGATTATGAAGGAGAAATTTCTAGACATGCCAAGAAATCCTGACATTGATGTAGCAGTTTCAGAACTTCAGCAAGACTAAACCCAAATAATATATCCCCCAAACACATCATAATCAATTTCACTGA
The DNA here is from genome assembly GCA_963574355.1 of Loris lydekkerianus. Lineage (NCBI taxonomy): Eukaryota > Metazoa > Chordata > Mammalia > Primates > Lorisidae > Loris > Loris lydekkerianus. The sequence continues at coordinate 270 of CAUYPK010095983.1, read as the reverse complement.
AGTTAATATGAAGTAGAAAATTCTGAAAGCAGCCCGACGAAAGAAAACCATCACCTACAACGTGAAGAATGTTAGAATAACTGCAGATCTCTCTGCTGAAACTTTTCAAGCTAGAAGAGGATGGTCATAGACTTTTAATCTCCTAAAACAAAATAACTTTCAACCCAGGATCTTGTACCCAGCTAAACTGAGTTTCATTTATGATGGAGAAATTAAATACTTTAATGACATTCACATGTTGAAGAAATTTGCCATAACTAAACCAGCTCT
>CAUYPK010095979.1:0-37956 GCA_963574355.1 Loris lydekkerianus | reverse complement strand
CAGAGAGCCACACCACGCAGTGACCTGCCAAAACAGACAAACATTCACACAAAAGCATATAATTTTAACAATAATATATTAAACACATAATATAACATGCTCAGTCAGGTGTTTTTTGTTACCTTGTTGGAGCTGCATGCGGCTCGAGAGCCGCGTGTTCGCCACCCCTGACATAGTATAATGTCACTCCTTTTCTCTGGATGGCCTGTGGATAGAGTGAGGAATGGATATGAAGCTGTAACTGTGTCTCCAAGGGACTTAAAAAAAAATTATCCTATTTTATATTCCTCTCTCTCTGTCCCTGTTTTTCCCTGCTCCAAGGGGCCTGGTGCTGCCAGTTTCTGATCATTTTGGAGGTTCTACACAGAAAATTGTGTTGCTTTTCATTTTATTCTTTTTCTGAGCCATTTTTTCTTTTTTCTTGCTAAGTCTATTGTTACTGGTTCTTTTGTTTTTGTGCTTCCAAAATGTTGTTGTTTCTCTAATCTGTTAATTTTTCTTTGCCTTTGTGGGCTGATAAAAGAAAGCAATAATAATGGAAGCAACAACTCCTCATTGTCATTAGATTAAATTTATGGAAAAAGCAGAGATAAATATTAATATCTGTTTGCTATTTTTGTGTGTCAAACTACCAAACCATCCTAAGGCTCAGTGTCTTAAAGCAACCAGTATTTAATATTGCTGTCCCTGGATAAGTAGGTAATTCTGGTAATTTTAGTCAGGTCTAGATGATCTTTGCTGAGTTCACTCATGTATTGTGGTCTGATGCCAAGTTGGCTAGACTCTGGCTGGTCTAGGATGATCTCATTCATATACCTGAAGTTCCATTGGCTATTGAGTGAAGTGATGAGAATGGCCAAACCATGGGTCACTCATCATCTACTAGGCTGCCCCAGGCTTGCTGTCATGATAGTTCTCATGATGAGGTTTCCAGGAGCAAAAGCAGAAACACACAAACCCTACAATTGCCTTGGCACGTCATCACTTCTGCAACATTCTATTGGTTGGTAAAAATAAGTCACAAGGGCAGTCCAGATTCAAGTAGTGATGAAATACTGATGAAAGGAGCTACAAAGAGATATTTCTGAAGGGTTTTGATGTAGGGAGTGGTAAATATTTAAGGACATTCTTGCCATCAATTTACCACTTGTGTTCAATTTATCAGTTTTAGTCAGAATTCCCTTTGCAGTAGATGAAATAATAGTCCCCTAAAGATGTCCATGTAATAATCCCTGGGGTTATGTGTATATTATCTTGCATTGCAAGTATATTATCTTGCATTAAGAAGATGGGGAGATGATCCTTGATTATCCTGTTGGGTCTGAGGTAATCACGTGAGTCCTTATAAGAGGATAGCAGGGAGGGACACCAGAGAAGGCGAGTAAAATAAGGCGAGTGAGCGTCAGCTGAAGATGCCGAGAGTGATGCCACTGCTGGTCAGACCCACACCCAAGGAACGCAGATGGTTTCTAGATGAGGAAGCTAAGAAAGAGATTGTCCTGTAAGCACCCAGGAAGTAGGCAGCTATTCCAACCGCTTGATTTTAGGACTTACAACTTTCAAAAGTGTAAGACAGTACATTTGTGTTGGTCTAAGCCATTCAGTTCGTGATAATTCATTATGTATTTTTAGTATGGTAAACCATTACATCTCACTCTCCTTTCACTTGAGCTACACCAACACACGATTCATCAGGAATTTCACCATATCTTTGTGCCACTTCTATCATTGTTTTCTTCAGAAAAGATCATCTATTTTGAAGAAATGTTTCCTTTTTATAAGCGTAATATATCTGGAATCAGGAGGTATTTTAGTCTTTCCCCCCCAACATATAAATTTATAAAATAAATATGATGATTAAGAAAAATATTTGTTCACATCCAAGAGAGGTATATAGTGTGCAGAATTTCTCCATTCTATTTGACTAGTTGATTATGTTTCTCTTTCTTCACAGCACATGCATTTACTCATTAGTTCATCAAGTGAACATGTTATTGAGACCAATTACGGGGCAGGGATGTGTGAACAAGAAAGATGAGAATTCTACCTGTATAGAGCTTACATTTAGTGAAGAAAAATACAATATGCACATTTTTAAAAGTGAATAATAGAATTACAGTTTCTGGTAAAGGAAATAAAGTGATGTGTTGGAGAATAACTGGGGAGTGTGAGGTGGAGAGGTCTGGGATGTGGAGTGTACTAGTAGGTTAGCTAGTAGCTAAGATCAATTCTCCAGAAAGAGGTGGTTTATAACCTAATATTCTGCCTGTTTCTACATGGAAATCTCCAGTTTCCCTGTCAAAATTCAGTGAAGGAGAGTGCTCATTCTGATTTTCCACCTGCTAATCCATCACCAAATTATATTGATCATTGTTTGTACATCCTTTTGTTTCACCTAATTATCTCCATTCTCAATTTCCCACCAAGGCTAAAATTCTTAGAACAATTCTTATACAGATTCTTATAAAGTGGATAGTAATTTTTTTTCTGCCCTAATAGCTTAGATTGATGTGAGACTCTCCCCAATGATTAGGAAGTAAGTTCTGAAAATGAGGGCCATGGTTAGAAGTCCTACAGGAGGTCTAAGATGTTTCCATAGGTAGGGTCAGTTTTCCACTAGGATTCCATTACTTTGGGGCGGGGGTGCCTTTAGCCTGTGTTAGGACAACACAATGTGTCCTGCCGAGAGAAGCAGCTCAGAGCTGGACAAGTTTGAACAGAAATCATGGGTCTACTTCCCTGGCTCCTCATGCCCTTCCTGAACCTGTTCTCTCTTCTTTGCAACCAGGGTCATGCCTGAGAACTGTCAGTGTGGGTCAAGGTCAGTCACTTGCCTAACCTGTGAACTGTCAATCCATGCATTTATAACCTAATATTCTGCCTGTTTCTACCTGGAAATCTCCAGTCTCTCTGTCAAAATTCAGTGAAGGAGAGTGCTCATTCTGATTTTCCACCCTGCTAATCTATCACCAAATTATATTGATGGGAGATGAATAGCAGTGAGTTACATCAGCCATGGACTTGGTCTTCAAGTTCACCCTTTCTCACCAAGTGTTGTCTCTGACTAGCTGTTTTGGTGTGTAAATGGGTATTTCTCCTGGTTTATATAACACTGTGATGAGCTTTACAGTTCATATTTGAGAGATATTTAATTCAAACACAAAAATGTTAAGAAATAAAGTTAAAATCCAGAGGTACATACAATTCGTTCCAAATCGCATAACTAGTCAATGACAAAACTAGGATTCAGATTTGGGATTTCTAACTCATATTGCAAGTCTAAGCTACCATGTTGACCTTCATGCTGTGAAAATGTAGTGTTGAGATAGTTTCTTTAAAGCTTATTTACAAGTGATAATTGGAAGTATGTAATAGATTTATTTTACTTTAATGGGGTATAAATAGTCTTCTTTTTTCCTGGTAACAATTACCCTCAATACATTCCATGATATTTTGGGCTTGAGTTCTCTCTTTTTTTTATCTTATGTGTCCTTGATTGTCAAGAATTTATTATTCTCATTGTTCCTATGTCTGGGCTAATTTTATGACATATGATTTATAAATTCCTCTTGCTTCCCTGCAACAATTTTCAGTGTCCTTATTACTCATATACTAGAAGAAAAAATAACCATGCTTCAGATCTAGCCTCAAAAGCCATTTCCTAAAATTTCATCTGCTGTAAACTATATATATATATATATATATATATATATATATGTGTGTGTGTGTGTGTGTGTGTGTGTGTGTGTGTGTGTGTGTGTGTGTGTTTTAAGTTTAGAATGTAGGTTTTAATCGCCTCTCAGCCTTTTGGCTAAGATCAAGTGTGGAATACAGCTTTAAGTATAGACCTTCCAAGAACAAATTGCAAGGGAATCTTCTGTGGGTAGCTGCTCTCAGAAACATTCTTAGAATTTTCTCTGTACATGTCTTTTTTTAACAGTCCCCAAAGATTGTTAGAAATCATTAGGTAACAGCTATTTTCACCTCCCATTCCTCATCCAGCCAATGCAAGGTGACCACTAATACATTTAATATCTCTTGTTCCAGTTTTCAGAAAAACTTTTAAGACTTTTTAGAAACAAGCCATCCACTGTATTGACAGGAAAATAGGAGATGCTAAAGGAATCAAAGTGTTTCATCTTCTTTGTATAGTGTCCTTATCAAAATCAAACTATGGTATTCATACCCAAACCCTTTCCCATTACTTGTACCTTGAGTTACCTCAGGAACAAAGAGGGGTCATACACATGTTTGTGGTTTCTCTCATTTCCCTGAGCTGGGGACTAACAAGTCACAGAACCCTATTGCCAAGCTTTTATGTGTCCTCAGAATTTTTCTTAACACAGCCTCTAGACAGCCACTACTCAACAATCACTTTACATATGTGACCCTCAAACCTACTGAGTAAATCTATATATTAGCTGTTTTGTTTGCCTTTTAAAAAGCACAAATAAGCACAAATAAGGGCAAATAGCAGTATCTCACCTAATGTGCAGAATGTTAGGGTACTGAATTAGGCTTTTTAATTTTAAAAATGTGTTCATTATTTGTATGAAAGAGCAAAAGCTAAGGAAACATTTAAATAGCCATAGAAAATTAGTTAATTAAATTTAATTTAAGTATATTAAAGAGACAGTACATCGTCAATTCTTAAATTTCTCCAAAAGAAATGCCTCTGAAACTATAACATGTATAAAAATTAATAAGAAAAATGTTTCCAAGTTGTATCATTACATGTACTAATAGCATGTAAGTTAAATTAGTGCCTAGTACATTTTTCTATCATTTGTAAAATGTTATTTTTTAAATAAAATTAGTACCATAAAATGTTTATGCATACGAGTTAGTCATTCAACCAAGATTTAGCTTCAGTAAAAAAACAAGCTAACAAACAAAACTGAAAAAAAAAAAAAAAAAAAAAAAAAGGTATCTTAGTAGGGCTTGGGAAAGGAAAATATTTGAGTTGTTAAGTCAGGGATTATGAGTGTTCTTCTAATAAATACACTTATGATTTTCCCCTGCCCCAGGTAAGTCTTCTGCCTGATAAGCAGGGAAAGAAAAATGCATTTTTAGTTGGGGAGTATAGAAAACATGACCCACTGAAGTTTACAAATCTCAATTTGTAGAGAATCCATCATATTGAGGACAGATAGAGATTAGATTGACCTTTTCCACTAGTTTTTTTACATAAGGAAAAAGAATCAAATTACAGAAAAAATCCTCTCAGGATGGGCCAACTCAGAGTCACTTCTATACCCCAGAAAGTCCAATATCAATAGGAACCCAGAAGCAGAGAAAGTGTGATGATTAAACCACAACCCCCCAAGCGCAAATTAGCTTTGGAAACCTAGACAGCTCTGTTTGCGATAAGCTGGGTATCACCCCAGGTTTTAAGTGAGCTTGAAAGAGAAATTGAACTATATAAAATGAATGAGAATAAGCTCTCTCCTAGAGATAGAGTTTGATCTCACCTCATTTATGAAATAGTCACGTTACTCGTTTTTCGAAGCATATTTTTATACTAATTTTATAGTAAGTATTAGTGCTATCTCACTTGGGGAGAAATACACACCCAAGACACAGCCAATTACATTTATTTCTGTAAATAGTTCTTTTATGATGAAAAGTTGGCTTTAAGTTTTCCTCTTAAGTTTTATATGTCTCTAATTATTTATGGTAGAGCCTTAAGGTGTGGTGTTTAGTGCTGTTTCTGGTGTTTTTAGCACTCCTGGTGGACGTGTGTCCCTTATGTCAGGTGTGTGGCACTGGTCAGTGTAATGTGATGAGCATCAGTGAGGTGTGACCTCTTAGGCAAAAGTCTTGCTGAGTCCACGTGTGCTGACTGTGTTCCTTCCTCCATGCCGCAATGATGCAATAGATGTGGAGGCTCTGTCATCCTGAGCCCCTAAGTGGGAGTGACATGGAACAGAGCTGCTGTCTATCCACAAGGCATCACTAGGAGACCCACTCTTGTTATTTGAAGCCACTCTGTTCCTGCAGCACAGCATAGCCCATTCTGACTGATATGCAGGCTTTCTCCAGCGTTGGTGCTGTAACAGAATTGCACGGCAAAAACCCAATACCCCTAACTTAGCTGGAGAGAATTATTCAATTGAGAATCACTTAACTTTAACTTAACCCTTTCTCAATACTCTCCAGTCAGGTTGGTACAAATCTCTCTGAAGATTTAAACTCTCTTTCTTTCCTAGCACTTTGTGGGTCCTCCCAAGTCTGAGAAATGAATAAATTGATCCACAGTCCAGGGGGGAAGAGAAGCAGCATAATGATCAATGTGGAAGACTGAATGGAAGCAGGGAATTGGATTTACTGGAATCCATGTCAGAAAGAACCTAATAGTTCTACAAAGTGAGTAGGAAGGATTTCTTACTCATTTAAGATCTATATAAGCAAGTTCAGTAAGCTTATATTTCTACACACCAAGGATCTATGACAAGGTAAAACTGTAAGACTAATGAAGAATCAAACTATATGACCGAAGGGACCATCACTCTGCACTTCTTTCTAATTGTAAGGTCACAGTATGTGAATTCTTCACCAACTCCCTGCTAGGGAATTTCTCAGACTTTGTCAACCTGACCCTAGTAGCATCAATAGTAGATGAACCCTGTTAAAATGACACCTTTGTATTGAAGGTCTGCATTAGCTACTTGTAATTTTATTATACTCATACTTATCAAAATTTCTATGTGCTTAGGAAACATTGAATTCATTTTCTTCAGATTCTAGTAGTCACCTTCAAAGTATCAGTGTCTTCTTAATGTGGACAGTCTTGATTTTGTGCTTCATTCATAAATAGTCGTCTTTTCTTTCTTTCTTTTTTTTTTTCTTCTTTTTTTTGACATCTATTGTTTCATAATTTAGTTGAGGTTCATAAATTTTTCTTTGGCCTTTGGAGAAACTGCTCTCAAACTATGCATTTATACTCCTTCTTTGCTCTAGAAATGTTTGTGGGAGTCTTTTGTACTTTCCCTCAGTCTAGAAGATAGTCATGAAATCAAGGGAAAAAGTTCATTATTTTTACAACAGATCTTCCAAATGAAGCTATTGGTTCACATGCTATTAATGTCTCTATAGCAAGTGTGTCCATATTCTTAAGGATCAATGTGGAGACAGAGGCAAAGGCATCTTGGGATATATTTCTTAATTTTCCACACTTTTGATTTCCAACACTGGCTTAGAAGTTCTATATACTCCCCACTAGGAAAAACTCATGTTTCTATTCCCTGAGCCCCACCAAAATTTCTGCATAACTCGATTTATCAACTACCCTCATTGCATCACACAGTTAGTGGTTTCTGTTTTTTCTAGATTGTGAGCTTACTGAAGCCAGTGAACATATGGTTTTCTTTGTTTTCCAAGAACCTAGAACTAAGTTTGGCTCAGGAGATATGTTCAGTAACTGTTTCCTGAGTGGAAGGATAAATGCATGTATAAATATTATATTTCCACAACTATATTTTAAGTTTCTTAAGCATAAGAATGACATGTTATATTTCACTGACTCTCTTCTTTAAATATCAGTTGAGATTATATAAATGGCGCATACAGAACATGAGAGAAAGCTCACATCTAGGGATTTTGTTGTTTAATACTTAGATTTAGGAATCTTGCTTCATCTTTTTCTTTGTAAATGACTCAAAGGAAAAAGAAACCAATATTTTGTAGAGACCAAGGGTTTTAGATATTAGACTACCTGCAAGTAAATCAATTGACTTCTGAGTCAGGTTTAAAGACACAGCTCCGATTGAGAAGTAATATCAACTTGCCTTTCTCTAGTATCTAGGTAGGATTACAGCACTTCAGCACAGCAAATGTGACCCTATGTAACTTCCAAGCCTGGGCCCAGAAAGGCCATGCAGCTTTTTCCCCGTTCACTGCAAAACCTGTGTGTGGAAGGCTCAACTGCCACATAAGAAGTCTATCTAATTCATCTGATATGTCATGTTGAAGAAGTCACGTGCAAAGGCCCCAGTTGAGGATGCCAGCTGATTCTCAGTAGTGATAGGGTGAGGGAGCCATCCTGACAGCCACAAAGTTGAGACAACTGGTGGCTACAGCCACAGCTGACATCTGACTGCAGTCACGCGAGACACCTCAAATGAAAACTTTCTAGCTTCATCCTCCCCAAATCCTGGCCCACAGATTTGTAACCACAATAAAAAAATTTTGAAACATCAGTGGGTAAGCCACTAAATCATGGGGTATTTATTATGCAGGAATAGATTACCAAAATAGATACTTTGGTCTTTTTTTAATGGATTTTATTAGGTTACAAATTTAGCCTTAAGATACACTGGATATTCAAAATTCAAACAACTCTTACCAGCTCAGGGGGGAAATTGTAAGTAAAAATAAAAATGGGAATAGTACTTCCCATATTTGATAGGAAAACCATTAGGCAAAAATCTGAAAATCAAGATCTGTTATTTGGTTTCAACCTCCTCATCATAAAAAAAAAAAAAAAAAAATTACTTTTAACCAGAATTTAAAGGAATATTTGAACTAGATTTTGATAAGGTCCTTTACATACAATTGTATGCTAATAAATATTTATCAACTGTTTTTCTGAGAGAAAAATATCAATGATTTGTAGAGTATGCCAATATCTGTGGTATAAATACTCCCAGGAGATAATTTCAGAGGAGCTGGGAAGAGTTGATGATGGTCTGCATTTGTGTACAAGCTGGCTCAGCACATTTCTGTGATATCTTTATTGTTATGATCCTTGCAAATAAGATGACTAGTGAGAACTCCATGAATTATTCCCTCCCCAGCATCTTGGCCCTTCTTTGAGGTTTCAGAATTTACTGTCTCTGCCACTCATTTGGCTTTTAACTGCTTATTGTCTTAAACATATCTCACATTTATAACTTATCATTTTTTTAATTTAAAAATTTATTTTAAAACTCCCCAAAAGATAACATAAAAATATTCTGTAACTGTTTGACAGTTATATTTCTTGTTTTTATGTTTTATGGTTTCAGATTCATTGAGGGTACAAAGAATTCTCTTATAGTGTTTGCTTTTGTCAAGTAAAGTCTGTCTTATAGTTGTGTCCGGACCCCAATAGGCATGTCATATATCATAACCCCTCCTCCTCTTCCCTCCTCCTCTCACCCTGCTCCCTCATTTCCTCATCTCCCACCTTGAACTGATTTGGGTTTTTCACTCCCGTGGGTATGTATTAGATCATCTACTGCCTTCATATTAGAATTGAGTAGATCTCTTATTTTTCAAGCTAGAATATTTTGTTACATTATGTGAGGGGAAGTGTTTGTATGGTGCCTCTCAATATCTTTTCCACATCTTTCCCTTCCTAAAGTAGAGGCCCATTTAATAGTTTTCAAGGTCAAAATGGTATTTAAATATTCTCCCCTCTTATTCCAGTACTGAATAAATTCAGAATCCAGCTTAATATTTTCATTTAAGTTCATAGTCAGCAAGTAATACCAAGTGGCTGTTTTGTTTGTAAGGCACTGTGTCAAATGCTATATATAACTGTCAGTTTTATTTACAGTAATTTTAAATTAGGAATTTTAGATATAATAATAACCATGGGGAGGAGGTTAAGAAAAAGGGAATATTTTGTAGAGTTTTTACATGATGATAAATTCTTCAGAAAAATTGTTTCAAAACGTAGCCTCCATTCTTTCAGCACAAGTGATCAGATTGTAAAACACTGACAGAGCTGCAGATTTAAAGAATAATTCACCCTTTCATTGTTTACAGGCACAAATGCCCAATCTGATTACAAAATATGCTTCAAACAGCTGTTAAAAGGTTCTTTGGTTCATTTTTATTTCTAAGAAAAGGAATATTAATATTGTTGAATGTTCAAATTATGCAAATGAAATTCATTGTAGAGCATAGTATTAATTACCAGCCGAATCAATGTGAAGAACAAAAGCAATTGTTTGATCCAAAATAAAAGGTTGGAGACATTTCTCTGTTTGTACGCATGTTTATTTTCTGTTGCTCTGATATCTTGCATATAGAGAGACACATAGTAGTATTCATCAAAATGAGCTAGGTTTGTGGGAAATCAGTGCAATTCAGCACCATTTCCCAAATTGGAGTAATTTAGATAGAAACAAATTGTAATAGCGCTTATCTCAGGCTTCTTAGCGTGTGCCAAAATGTGTTCATTAGCTGTTCCCAAAGAGGATCAGTCCACAAAGAACCACTGTGTCTGGATGGAGGCGCACAGCTACCACCTCAACACTGGATGATAAGATCACATGTTTTCAAGAACAACAAAATTAAGAACATAAAATCATTTCAGTTATATATGAATACTCTAAAAATGGAGAAAGTAACTTTTTCCCCTAATGATTCCATTTACAGTGCTTTTGAGTTTATGTGTTATTGTTGTTACTATTTTAAAAAAAAAAGCACAGAAAGAGAAAGTGAAACCCTAGAAATCCTGTTGTGTCTAAGAAGTAGATGGAAAATCATCAGCTGAATGAATAAATATCAATACAAGAAGATATTTCTGTAATTCATACACTATGTATCATGATAAAAATAAGTACCATGTGCTTATTTCACCCGTTAGTCAATTTTATCAAAAGGTAATTTTTTGGTGGAATTTTTTTTTTTATTGTTGTTGTTTTTGTGAAATTACTGCAAGCATTTTACATCAGTAAATTTGAGGGCAGATCAATTGAATCTACTAAGATTGAACAACAGTGAATTAAAGAAAGACTGAACACAAATGAGTTGAGAAGAAATGACCTGGGAATAATAACAGAAGATCCAACATGTATATTAGTGCAGTCAAAGAGAGGTAGGAGGAAGGGGGTGGGAGTGGGGGGTTAGAATAATAGTATTTGAAGAAACAGTGGCTGAGAACTTGCCAAATTTGGTAAAAGATACAAACCTACAGATTCAAAAAGCTGAGCAAGGTAAAGGGACCAAACAGAACACATGTTAAGCTGTTGAGATAACTTTTCTATCTACATTTGTGTTTATATCTATCTCCATATTAATAGAGAATCAGGAAATGTAATGGTAATCAATAACAGGGAAGTAATAGTAAAATGTCTAAGTATGAGAAATTAAATATCATACTTCTAAATAGTCCATTGGTCAAAGAGAAAGTCCCAAAGAAAATAGAAAAGACATTGACTAAAAAACAATGGAAAATTTGCTGAGAGGAAAATATACCACACTAAGTATTCACCTTAGAAATGAAGAAAAGTTTAAACTGAATAATATAAATTTCTTGGCCAGGTATGGTCCCCCTAGCACTCTGGGGGACTGAGGCAGAAGGATGGCTTGAGCTCAGGAGTTCCAGATCAGCCTGAGCAAGAGTGAGACCCTGTCTTTATTAAAAATAAAAACAATCATCCAGTTGTGGTGGCATGCAGCTGTAGTCTCAGCAATTTGAGAGACCCAGGGGGAGGATCACCTGAGCCCAGGAGTGTGAGGTTGCAGTGAGCTCTGATGATGCCATTGCACTCTAGCTATGATAATAGAGAAAAACACTGTCTCAAAAAAGTAATAATAATAACAAAAATAATAATGTAAGTTTCCTGCTGCAGGAGCAAAATAAACTGAAAGCAAGTGTGGGAAGGAAACACAAAGAACAGAAATCAATAAAATTAAAAATAAGAAAACAATGGAAACATCAACGGAACAAAAAGCTGGTTACTTTTAAAAAAGATCAATAACATCGATCAACCTCTAGCAAGGCTGAAGAAAATAAAAAGTGAGAAGACACAAATTACCAATATCAGCGATAAAATGTGATACATCATTATAGATTGTGCATCCATTGAAAGAATCATAAGTGAATAGTATGAACAACTTTACCCTACTAAATTCGACAACTTAGTAGAAACAGATCAATTCCTTAAAGACCACATGAAAGAAAAACTCAATATAGGTGAAATAAATTATACCCACATACACCATTTAAAAAATGTAATTCACAATTTAAAATCTCTCTGAAAAGAAATCCCCAGGCCCAGAGTTAGTGATTTCTACCAAACATTTAAAGAAGTAATAACAATTTTATATAATCTCTTCTTGAAAATGTAAGAAAGAGAGTACCTCTCACTCAGTCTAATTTAAGACAAAAAAGAGTGTAAGAAAATAAAAATAAATAAACTTAAATTCTCAACAAAATATTAGCCAATATAATCAAATACATATAAAAAAGTACATATCATGACCAAGTGGAATTTATTTCAGATATTCAAGGTTCTACATATTTCTTGAAAGTTTTTTTGAACATTTGAAAACTGGTCAATGTAATCTATCATATCAACAGGCTAAGGAAGAAAAAATCATGGGATCATATCATTGGATGCAGAAAAAGCATTCAACAAAATCCAACATTAATTGTTGACAAAAACTCTTAGGAAATTGGAAATAGAGAGGAATTATTTCAACTTACTTAAGAACTAATAAATGAGTTTGGCAAAACCTCAGAGCACAAATGCAACACATGAAGGTCCATTGTAGTTTTATATCCTAACAGAGAACATAAGGAAATCGAAATAAAGAAGACAGTGCCACTTATAATAACTCCAAGGATAACTAACTATTTTGATAGTTAACTGAACAAGAGTCCTGTAGGCTGGAAATTATAAAATTCTGATACAAGAAATCAAGAGACTTGAATAAATAGAGGGATCTGATATGCTAATGGTTAGAAGTTTCAACATAGTTTAAAGGTGACAATGGTCCCCAAGCTGATCTATAGATTTAGTGTATAATTCCATAATCCATATAAAAATCCAACAAGGGTTTCTTATACATAAATAACTTTATTATAAAATGCATATTAAATCAATGCTCTAGAGTATTCAAAACAATCTTAACTAATAATTACAAAATGAGAGAAGTCCAATACAGTAGAAAGACTCACTATAAAACTATACTAATAACACAATGGAAAAATTAAAAGATATGAAAACACAGTTAATTAAAAAAGGCTAACAATCTAAAAAAATATTTTCAATGTGACATAATTTAGCAAATACAATATAAAACAAAAAGATGCTGTATCTCATTCAAATTGCCAAACATTCATAAGTTGGTTGGTCAAGGCATGAGAAATTACACACTCTTGTACATTTTCTGTAGAGCCATGATTTGCTATTACTTCTTTGGAGAACGGCTTATCTATATCTGTCAAACGTTAAAATATAAATGCCCTTTTGAAAGTTTTTGTTTATTTTTTTCTGGTCTTTTTGATATTTCTTTTTTTCTGTAGGGCTTGCATGTCTGCTCATTTATTGTGGTGCCTTTAGCCGTGGGTGTTGTGGTTTTGACTTTGGGTTTTTGGGTTTTGTTTGCTGTGTTTTTCAGGAATGCTCCCACAAATTTTCCACAGTGGGACAATAAAAGGTTGTTTGCTGTCTGTAGTGTGGTTGCTTTATAATGATACTCTGTCAAAATGTGAAGTGTTTTTTCAAGAATCTTTTCTGTGTTTAGAGAGTGAAACTTTAAAACTTTTTCAACACGTGAGGATATTCTCTAAAGGAAAACACAGCCTGCAGGGAGAGGTAGAACCCTCTGCCTATAGCAGGGGTGGCGAACAAGTTTGACACAAGGAGCCAAAATTTTAAACTGTGAGAGTCAGAGAGCCACACCACGCAGTGACCTGCCAAAACAGACAAACACTCACACAAAAGCATATAATTTTAACAATAATATATTAAACACATAATATAACATGCTCAGTCAGGTATTTTTTGTTACCTTGTTGGAGTGATGGGATAATCTCAGTGGGATTTCTGGCATCTTTTGTTTTTAGTAATCTTCTGCAAATCAGGTTTGTATTCAGTTGTAGCCACTCGGAGACGGGATGACGCAGCCTGGGGGCAGGACTACCGCTCAGAGATCTCTCCTCAGAGGTCCCTCCTCAGAAGCAGCATAACAAGATCCAAACTTGGCAAAGAGCCACAGTATACAAAATAATGATAAGAGGCAAAGAGCCACATTCATTTTGGCTGGGAGCCGCATCCGGCTCGAGAGCCGCGTGTTTGCCACCCCTGAACTAGACCTACCCTTTGATCAAGCAATCCAATTGCTTGGTATATACCAAGAGGAAAACAGTTATTTTAGAAAAAGGACACCTGTACTCAAATATTTATAGCATCACAATTCACAACCTCAAAGACATGGAAACAATCCATGTGCTCACCAATAAATGAATTAGTGTAATAAAATGTAGTATATGCAAACTATGGACTACTACTCAGTCATAAGAATGGTGATTTAGTATTTTGTGGCAACCTGGATGGAACTGGCAACCATTATTGTAAGTAAAACATCACAAGAATGGGGAAACAAACACATACTCAACACCAAGTTGTAATTAATTGATCAACACTTACGTGCACATATGGAAGTAAATCTGAACAAAAATCAAGCTGGGAGAGAAGGAAGAAGAGGATGAATAAATTCACACCTATAGAGTACAGTGCACACTATCTGGGTGAAGGGCACATTTACAACTTTGACTCAATCTATACAAAAACAAAACATGCAAAAACAAACAAACAAACAAACAAACATTTTTATCTCACAATATTCTGAAATTTGGAAAAAAGAAAAAGAAAATCTTGAATCATTCACATTATCGGAGTTTCCTCAATCTGTAACTCTCAGCCACTTTACTCACCTTATTGAATTATACACTGTATACTATGTCTCTTCTTAAAAGGTATAAAACTTCTCTGAGTCTTAAAGGTTTAGAAGTTAGTGGAATATTTAACTTTTCCATATTTTGATGGTCTTTTAACTTTTAAAGATATTTAACAGATTGTGTAACTGATTTATGAATATTTTTACATGGTTTTGTTTGATGTATCACTATTTGTTAGGGTAGTCTACAGACAGGTTAAATTCTTCTTTATAAATGTACACAGGCACTATTTTTTTTAACTCCTAGGGGGGTTTTTTTTGCAGTTTTTTGGCCAGGGCTGGGTTTGAACCCACCACCTGGGTTTGAACCCACCACGCTGGTGCCCTACTCCTTTGAGCCACAGGCGCCACCCGGCACTTTTTTTTTTTTTTTTTTTTAATATTTGACAGAAATAATAATTTTAAGGGAAATGGTAAATCTTGTGACCTTTACAAGTGTTTTGGGGAAGAAGTGATATGCATATATGCATGTTTTATAAATATAGATGCTCATTTATTGCAAATATATATTCTAGAAATGCTGCTTCATTCAAACTTTTGATCTGAGAAAAAGCAAAATCAGTTAAATTCAAGATATTTTATTCTATTAGTACTGGCCCAGTTGCACATACACAAAAAGAAATTACTGATAGATTACATTTTTAACAAGTTGAAAGTCCGTATGATGCATTTGAGATATTTAATAGTTTCGTGCCCCTCTACCCAGGAGATTCTCATAAATGCTTGCAAAACCAGTTTTTGTTCGTGACTGGTGCCTTATCACCCTATTTTAAACCACATATGCCACGTATGCTCAGTTTGACTTTGGAAGTGATGTGCTGCTCCAAAGGCCCTCTGGTTAGGGAACCTTAAGGGCAATTGCACTGGTTTCAAACAATAATGAGTTCTCTATAAGGCTGACTATGGAAACTTATCTGTCATTCTGACATGTTAGAAGAAATCTACTGGAAATGTTGGTGGCAAGAACATGAAATGGACTCGTTGAGATATAAGATATCCAAACAGAGATACATTTAAAGACATCCCATTACTCAAACTGACAATGAAAAAGCCCAAACAGAGTAAAGAGAACAGATGTCTTACTAAATCATGGCTCATTAGTTTTCTTTTTTTCTCTTTTCATTCTCTATATTATCAAATGTAATATGTTTTTAGTCTGAATTCAGGCAATTTTATGTGAGTGGCTTAAATCTTGTCAGTTGCATTACACAGCATTTTATTTTAGAAAGGCAAATATATCTTCAAAAACTGGATCTCACCCTTGAGATTTAAAATTTCTTTTCTCTCATCTTGAATTAAAAAATAGCATGGAATGGAATATTAGAGAACAGATCTGTAAGGTTTTATATAAGCAAGTGGGATATAAAGTGTTCATGACCCCAACATTCAGCAAATGTTAATATAAGTGCTAACTCTAATGTTAGTGATAAATAAATGTGATGTAATTTTTAAAACATTCTTTAAAAGAAATTTCTTTTAAAAATATTGTGTTAGTATCATCAGTGAATTGAATAAGCCTGACTCATGAGATGTGAATATAAAACACTGTATTATTTTTTCTACTGTCACTTTAAAATTCGTAGTGCTAGTTCTTCTGCAACCAGATTTTTTTTTTTTTTTTTTTTAAAGGTAAGAAGTATACACTTTGTGTTTTCTTATGAGTATTATGTACAAAAAATTCTGTGGATGTTAAGGCTTATAAAACATAGACTCTGCATGGTCCAGTGACATAGTAATATAAATTCAAATTAATGTTGAGTCTCCACTCTTTGAGCTCAGGCAAACAGAAGTGAGATGAAGCAGCAAGCCAGTTCCAGCCCCTCTCCTCATTCAGCCATGACTTCTGATCCTTGGGTTTTAAGAAGGAAGAAGAGGACAGGGCAGGAACAGTGGAATCTATCTGGCACTTTTCTGATATTACCCCTTTGTGAATCTAATGGACTCTCTTATTAAGTCCTGTAATTTTTCTTTTGAAAATGGTCCCCTCTTCAATTCCACAGTATCAGAAGACCAGTCAGCTATGGTTTCTCTGATAAGGCAAATGTGTCTGGTTTCTCCTGGTTTCCATATCTTTTCTTCGGTAGCTATATACACACTCTGTCAACCTCAGCTTCTTTCTGCTGATTTTTTTTTTTTTTTCTTTTCTCTAGGTGGTTGCCCTGGTAGTATCAAACATAATCCCACACCAACTCTTTCATCCAATTAGGACACATGTTTTATTCAAGGAAACATTCACTATCTCTTCTGACAAATTCTGGCAATAAAATTAATCGTAAAACTACAGCTCATATTTTACTCTCACACGGACCATCTACCAGCCTATCCAGCCATTTAGATTTCTAAAGAATGATTCAGAAAGTAGCTTAGTGTTCACCTTACAATTAGCAGGGAACGTTTACCAAACTTTTTACTGAATCCCTTCAAAGCCTATTCCCTAAACCTGAATTCAGGGGATAGCAAACTGTATTTTTCTTTGGGAGTGGTAAAAAACACAGAGGAAATCATCTAAAATAAAATTTCATTGAATTTGAACCTAAATTACTAACCACTTTTATAGACCAAAAGTTAGCTAAAGTTAACTAAGAGCACATAACCAATTATCTCACAACTCCTTTGCAACCCTTCTATGATGCTCGCAAACCTTACTTTGGTCTCACTAAACTCAGTGACTTAGCTGAAACCTAGACTAAGAGGATTCTATTTAAAAATCCAGACCAGCTGTATATAGTGGCTCACACCTGTAATCCTAGTACCCTGGGAGGTCTCAGCCAGTGGATTGTTTGAGCTCAGGAGTTTAAGACCAGTCTGAGCAAGACCCAGTCTCAACCAAAAATAGAAAAGCTAGCCTGGGTGGTGGCCAGTGCCTATAGTCTCAGCTACTGGGGAGGCTGAGGTGAGAGGATAGCTCAAACCCAAGAATTTGAAATTGCTGTGGAGCTATGATGCCATGGCACTTTACCTAGGGGGTCAAAAAGAGACTCTGTCGCAGGGTAAAAAAAAAAAATCCAGATGAATAAAACTTCAGGACAAAATAAAAACAAGTATGAATGGTCTAGAAGGCTCATTTCCTCATATCTCTGGAAACTTAACAGAGTTGGTCCAGTGGAAGAAAAGGGGATTAGTAGCTACTGAGACCACTCCCTCCACCAAAGGACTTTTGTTGTTCCTTGTGTCTCATCTTTATAATTGTCTTGAGCACATGAGAGACCAAGTTCCTACCTATTAGAGCATTTGTCATGGAGCATGCAGTCCAAGTAACTTGACCTAGTCTAACTATCTTTCTAGGGAATGATGACAGCATGAAAGTTCTAGTGTCTTCTACTACTTTGTTGATTTTTTTTTTTTTTTAACTAAGCTTATTTTAAATTTCTACTAGTTGGTGTTGAAACACAAATATTTCACAACTAATTAGATTCTTTGGCAGTGATAACTATGTGTTTTGAAATATGGACCTTTCCTCTACTGATTGGTAGTAGTGTGAATCTGCTACTAGTGCCCAGGGAAGTTAGGCTATTTCCCTGATAGAAAGAACTTTCAGGGATGTTTTATCCCATATCCTGATTCTGCAATGGGTTTTGTTCAAATCAAAAGGTAATAAGCTGTGACTTTCATGTAAGAGTTTTATATAAAATGGAAGTGGTACCTCTGATCAAGGGATGGCTCTCCCTATACTTTAATCTAAACAAAACATATGAGGGATATAAAAAAATAAAAATCAGGAGAAATAACAGAGTATAGAAGGAAATCTATAGAAGATCTAATTTAAATAATTATTTTTTCAGTAATAAATAGTTGCTTGATGAGGTAATCATCTACAAACACTTTACACCAACCAAAAGCTATTATTTTTTTAATGTGTAGTTTTTTTTTTTTTTCTTTTTAAATAAAGTCTCACTTTGTTGCCCTTTGTAGAGTGCTGTGGCATCACAGCTCACAGTAACCTTAAACTCTTGGGCTTAAGAGAGTCTCTCACCTCAGCCTCCAAGTAACTGGGACTGCAAGCATCTGCCACAATGCCAAGCTATTTTTTAGAGACAGAGTCAGGCTGGTCTCAAACCCATGAGCTCAGGCAGTTCAAGCTGGTCTCAAACCCATGAACTCAGGCAGTCCACCAGCCTCGGCCTCCCAGAGTGCTAGGATTACAGGCATGAGCCACTGTGCCTGGACTTAATGTGTTGATTTAAGCAATTATGAAAATTTTGCCAGAAATCTGGGAATTATGAAAATAACCAAATGTGAATTCTAAAACTGAAAGACACAAATAAAACAAAAATAATAAAATTAAGAACTGAAATTAAGCTGAGTAGACATCCCAGAAGAGAGAGTAAGTGAACTGCAAAGCAGATGAAAAGATAGTATCCAGACTGAAATACGGTAGACAAATAGATGAAAAATGCAGATGAGGAAATAAATCATACAGAAAGTACAGTTTAAGGATTTAATATTCATGTAACTAGATTCTACAAGGGAGAGAGATAAAGTAATATCTAAAAAGAAAATGGCTAAACAATTTTACATATACATAATCCACACATAGCTTACATAATGAACACAATACACTACCTCAGCTTTTTCTTAAACTTTGTACTGGTTTCTGGGGCTTTGAGTTTCACCACCAAATGGAATGACACTTCAGCCAAGAAAAACAATAATTCCTCCCATGAATTGGAAATAAAACCTTGGAAATTTTGGCTCTTTGTTACACATGAGAACAAAATGTTAATTTCTTTAAAGGTAGGTGTATTGCATCATTGAATGATTAAGTGACTAACTTTCAAAATAGTAAATAATATCTCTAGTACATCATGGGGGCCAAATAGACTAAGGGTAGAATTCAGAGGAACCCTTAGGTGTTACATAACTTTACCATTTGTGAGGATTAACTGAACTTACAGGGAAAGATCAACATGAACTTATAGCCACAGTAATAAAGATGTGATGATATGTGGAAAAAAATCTTGACAAATATAGTGGTTCAGTATCTATAGAACATGAAAGAGAGTAAAGGAATGGCTTCTGACTAGATGCAGTGATTAGGACCCACCAATGAAGTTCATAGTAATTTCTTATTTTGTTAAAATTAAGTAGGAGTTATAATTAGTTATGATTACTGAATGTTGTGGTTGCTTTCCCTCACTAGTCTACATAGTACATATAGGTGATGTCTAAAAATTTCAAAGAATGCAGAATGTCATTAATATCCGAATCGGATCTTGATACTTGAAACAATACATGCCATAAAACTATATAGTTAGCATGAGATGCCTCGGCTGAATGTCTCTCAGACGATGTCTCTCAGAGAATACGTGGGGTAATAACATACCTTTAGGCAATGTTAGAAAACTGTTAAAGATCATGGTACTGATTGTACTTTTTGTAATTCCTGCTTGATGTCCATACTTCCTGACTTTTCAGTTATGTCAAATCAGTAACAACTCATACCATGTAATGACCTCTCCCTCTCACCTTCATCACCGACCAGAGTTGATTGAATCTGATCTAATAAAATCAATCTATAAACTGGTTCAATACACAAGATTAATGCCACAATAAAACAAAACCAAAATTGGGCAATATTTCTTTTTGGAGGGAATAGGGGTTTGTGATAATTGAGAGTCAGTCAATGGCAGACACTAGAGTCTAAATATAGCATAAAAATAGGTCTGGAGAAGCAATTACAGCTAAGTTTCTGGTCCCATGAATTATGATTACATGTTTATTCATATCTTTACATTTTTGTGAGGTTATGCCATGCCATATCATAGTAATATCTACTTTATGTTAGCTTGTTTCAATGAATTTTACCCTTGAAAATAAGATTCACGACTTGAACAACTGCTCTACTGAAAAGTGTTATAGAGGAAATATATTCTAGTTGTCACTATCATTGGCTTTGGAGTCTGACCAGCTGGGTACAAATCCCAGCTGTAACTTATGGTGGGGTATTAAACAAGTCATTTAACTTCATTTTCATAAAGGCGACCTATATTGTGCATTATCTCATTGGTTTATTGTAAAGTTAATATAAAATACTTGATAAAAAGTGGCAAAGTGGCTATTATCTTTAAGAATCCCCCTGTCTTTTTTCTCTTAATATTACACCCTGAAAAACAGGTCCTTCTTGTTGAGGAGGTGGGGGCTGGGTTTGAACTGGCCATCCCGGTGCACAGGGCCAACACTCTAATCACTGAGCTACAAGTTCCCAGCAACAGGTCCTTCTAGACTTAATGCTAATCCCACCATTGCCCTTACCCACCTCTGCTGTGGCCATCAATTATCCTTCTCTCACATATTTAGGGTATAGTTAGCTAAATCCTGACTAATCTCAAGACCCCAAATGAAATATATGTCATCAGTGCTGCTCTTGGAACTTGACCTAAGGGGTTCCTGCCTTTAATTCTACTTTATAAAAATCTCTGTCTCCATACACACTCATTGAGATTCTGGATTTATTATGAAACCACAGAAGCTTCTGACATGTTAGATTCAGTGCTTAGCATGGACAGAGTTGAACTCATAACCCATCATATTTGCTCTTGTTGGAATGCTCTAGGAAAATGCTGCTTTACATATTGCCCTAAATTCCAGAAATAGAAGGTGGCTGCAACAGGCAGTGTTGCAAAAAGTGAGCTGGACTTGAGTTTTAAAGATGCTTAGGAAAGAGTAAAGAATGCCTTGTTAAATCCTTCCTTCCATACAGCATGATATAGAGAATTCATACATAATGAATAATTATTTTACGGTAATGCTGAGTGCCTTTTTTCTTGCTTCTCTATTTTTTAAAATTCATGGTTCTGGAGGTACTCATAAATTAGCATGACATTTGTAAATGGTCCAATACAGTGGCTAAGAAACATTTTGCAATATTAATTAACAGAAAGAAAGGGTCAACATTTATGCAAAAAAAAAAAAAAAACCTCAAAGGGACATAACTCAACTACTTATGAAAGGATGCTACATTGTGTTGAAATTAATATTAAATCAGGGTAGGAAAAAGCAAAGAGACCAAACAATTCCTCATATCAACAACTGGAAAAAATTCAGAAAATGAAAATTACAACAAGAAGTTATAATCTCACATCAGTTGGACCGGCAAAAATTAGAAGTTTGGTTAATAGTAAATAATGGTTTGGGAGCACAAACAGGAATCCTCATTCACTGCAAGGCAGAAGCATAAACAGGGTTATGCAACAATAAATGCCTAAAATTAGGGAGTAAATGTTGAGTAAGAAAATGCATACTTTATGAAACAAAAATTCCTCCATAGCATAAGTACCTAAGAAAACTTTTAGGGGCATGTTCAAATATCTTCAATATAGTATTATTTGACAAAGTGTGATTTTAAAAGCAATTTAGAAATAATAGTGAAATGAACTAATAAAATATAATGTATCATTAGGAAGAACAAGTTCAAGAGATCTATTGAATAACATGCTGACTATATTAATTAAATTACATTGTTGAAAAATAAAAAGTGTGGATATTAAGTGTTACCACCACAAAAATGATAGCTATGTGAGATAATATACTTTCTTATTTGCTAGATTTAAATTTCCACAATGTGTATATACTCAAAACATTATGTTTAATACAATACATATATGTGATTTTATGTCAATTTTTAAATTAAAAATTTAGAACAAAAAATTCATACTCTCCAAATAAAAGGTAATCAATCCTGACATAGTGTATCACATAACACCCAGAAGCAATTAGATATGGGTATATAAAACAATGTGGATGTACTTTTGAAAGATTTGGACTAAAAAAATAAGAAACATGATGAGGTATGTAGTAAAATTTTATTTATGTAAATCTAAAACATATATATAGATTCACACTTTGTATTTTTCAAAATCAAATCAAAACCAATATCAACGTTTACTTATCAAATAGGTTCTGGAGGGTGAACCTGGTAAAGCTGAGAATGAAAAGAAAATCTTTGCATGGGTAATAACGGTTGTGTGAGCTGAGGAAGTCTGATCAAAAATAAGCAGATGAGCAACACCCCCCCCCCCAAATGCCTAATGGGTTCATGAATACAGCCTAGAAATAAAAAAGCATGCATGCAATTGTGCACTTATTTTAAAAATACACCCTATAATAATTAAGTTGATTTATAGATAAGAACATATTAAGAAATAAAGGGAAACAATAAAGCATTAATGAGTATGTCTGGCTTTGTGCTATGACTCTTAAAGGAATGAAAAACACATCTCTTCTAATTAAACTGAAGATACTGCAAGTAAGTCTTGGGCTTTCCTCCTCAGCTTTTTATATTGTCCAGTAAATATTAATTTTATCAATTTATTAATATATAGCTTTCTTTGGTCATTGATACAATCTTTGAATAACTTAAAACCAAAGACCATTTTTCTCAAATGGAAAGCGGGCAATGTTTAACTCATCTCCAGAACTTTACATTAAAAAGTTAGAAAAATAATTTTAGTTAGATTTTAAAATATTAAAGCATTGAACCAAGTGCCTTTGTTTTTATTTTTAGTTCACATTGAAATCATAAAAATAGAGGCCTGCTGTTTGAAGGGTAAGATTGCCAGAATGGTGTTGAAGTCTTTTTGTTACACTTCATGTGTTGCTGTCTAACCTAATGTGCACAAGGCAATGCACAACCATCTGGTTGTGTTAATCAGTGAGATGTAAGCATTCCACATTTTATGTCAAATCAGCACATTTATATATCATAAATGCATTAATGTACACAGTCATGATTTAATAAAGAATTTCAAAAAGAAGAATCATGAAGAATAACGTTCCACTTAATTTTCTTAATCATTAGCAGGTGTGATAAAACTTTTTTGAGCACAAAAATGTATTAATAACAATAAATGAGAAAGTTTTCATGAAGGATTCTCTATTCCTAGCAAATTTGATCAAGATATTTGGCATCTATCCACTCTATTTTCTTACCCTACAATAAAGATTTATTATGTACTGTGGAAATGTTAGAGCAGCTGGTCTTTATTTTCAAAGAAGAAAAAAACATCCTAAAGACTATGACACTGCATTTATGTGTTATTTCACAATAAATATCCATAGAGTTGAATATGGGTTATAGTACAGGGAATTCCTAATTCTGAATAGAGATAGGGATATAAATACAAACTACTGTTTCTCTCCCATTGAGACTGCATTTGTGATTCTCTTTAGTTACAATTAACTTATCACTAATTAGATCTTGACATGAGGATAAACCATGAGGTATAAAGCAAATCAAATAAAAATTTTCTATTTCAAATAAAATCCAGCCTTAGCAAGGCTTTTCTCTAAACTTAAATACTAAAGTATTTAGCAATGTATCAAAAAAAAAAAAAAAAAAAAAAAAAAAAGAAAGAAAGAAAGAAAGACAGGAAAGAAAAGAAAAAGAAAGAAAGGGAAAGAAAAAGAAATTGGGATGGAAAGATCAAGA
The DNA here is from genome assembly GCA_963574355.1 of Loris lydekkerianus. Classification (NCBI taxonomy): domain Eukaryota; kingdom Metazoa; phylum Chordata; class Mammalia; order Primates; family Lorisidae; genus Loris; species Loris lydekkerianus. Next base: position 13,850 of record CAUYPK010095979.1, on the reverse strand, counting down.
AATGAAAAGTGTTGGAGTAAGAGATGACAGAAGATGGCAGGATTTTTTTTTTTTTTTTGAATGGTTGGGATTTTGGGGGTGTTTTGTTTTTGAAAGTTCCTAATCAAGCAGCACAGAAACTAAGTTTTATCACAATTTCAGATAAACTTAATTCCTTCACCAACTTCCAACACTTAACACACATGGCTTAAATGCCTCCATCCGTGTTCTGCTGTCCTTAGGTTTTGTAAGTTACTTTGGGGAAAAGGGTCTGTGTGAAGCATATTTGTAGACTGTGATAGAACTGTTAAGTCCCTCAGAAATAATGAAATATGAGGCACTGTAGGTGCTGGAAACTCTTGTTCTATGTGTCTCATGACTTGTTCTCTCTCAATCTCTCCTTTTCTCTTTTTCTATCACCTTCTCTCTCTCTTTCTCTCAAAATCCCAAGACAACACCACAATGCTCAGTGCCCACCACATAAAGAAATGTATTTTTTGAAGTGTTTCATTTGCATTCTATATCCTTTTTTTCAGACCTTCTGGGATATCTGATATTGTCAAGAAACTCTTCCTTTTTAAATTACTTTTGCCTTGGTTTCTGATTTATCTCTTGTTATTCCAAATAAGTCCTCTGTGTCCTCCAATCAATCTTTCTTTTTCTTTCTTTCTTTTCTTTTCTTTCTTTCTTTCTTTCTTTCTTTCTTTCTTTCTTTCTTTCTTTCTTTCTTTCTTTCTTTCTTCCTCTTTCTCTCTCTCTCTCTCTCTCTCTCTCTCTCTCTCTCTCTCTCTCTCCCTCCCTCCCTCCCTCCCTCCCTCCCTCCCTCCCTCCCTTCCTTCCTTCCTTCCTTCCATTGTTTGGGATTGAGGGCAAAAAAAATTAGGTTACACTGATTGCATTTGTTAGATAAAGTTCCTCTTATACTTGTTTCCAGCCCCCCGCAGTGTGCCATACACCATGACTATTTCTTTCTATGTAAGGGATTTTTAAAGCTGAATTTTCAAGCCCAATTTTTCCTAGTTATTATCTAGGATTTTAAATTTCCCTTCTATGGGAGTGTTTCATAAATTCTGATTGCTGTTTTAAACAAATCAACTAACCATTCACTTTAAATCTCTAAACATTCATGTATTTTATATGCATCTCAATGAATATGAAGCTTGAGGAAACCAAAAATATCACTCATTTTACTTTCCTAAGTTCCAACAAATAGGACAAAGGAATAGGCAGATTGAAAAGCCAGATATAACCATTATTAATGGTAAGGCTATTTTTAAAAAAACATGGCTTATCCTAATACTGAGACTCAAAATCAGATAGCTTTAGCTCGGCCATCACTGAGTGTTCAGGACTGGGCAGAGGCCTCATTGAAGGCTTAGACTTTGATTTTCCAGAAGTAGATTGGAGGTGGGGCAGAGAAGAATATTTCTTACAGATAGTATACCCCAAAAGAAAAAGGAGGGGAAAAAAGAAGAAAAAGAGGGAAGAAATTCATGTCAGGAAACTCTTTACATCACTGTTTGGGTGGTGTGAACAAGGGGGTAGCAAGAAGCCATGACTGCTTTACTAATAACCCTCCCTCCACAGGAGCAGAGAAATAGGAGGTGGCAAAAAGAGATATCACACTAATAGGATTTATACCTGAATTCAATTACTACCAATTCTTCCTTTCAGCCTTTCCTTTTATGGTACCAAGTGTTTTGTTTTGCTTTCTGCCAAAGAAACGGTGCATCTCAAGTTTATATTTTGAAGGGTTTTTATTTATTTTTGCATTTCACTCCATGTTTTATCATGTTGGCTATCTACCATCTTCATTTCTTCCATTGCTAATCAACAATAATGCACTCTGTACTCTTCAACTTGTGCCTGGGTTATTGTAATAATTTTTTAAATTTATATTTCTTCTTTTATTATATCTGCCTTCAATCTATATTTCAGGCTAATTAAAGAGTTATCTTGTAAGTATATGATTTTTACTATTTTATCTATTTATGAGAGTTTCTCCTCTATACTCCAAATTGGAGGCAGTGTTCTAAAATAAAATATAGCTGTATGATAGTGAATTGAACATAAAAAATTGAATCAATGAGACCTGGACTAAATTTTTGTCTCTGCTATTAAATGGCAACAGAAAATTGGGTACGTTAGTTTTCTCTCTGAGAATGAGAAAAAAGAACTTGAACAGATCAATAAGTAATAAAGAAACTGAAATGGTCATTGAAATTTTCCTCTCACAAAAGGCAATACAGCTTGATAAGATTTTTGTGTGTGTGTTCTACCATATTTTCAGAAATGTTTGCTTTCTATTTTATATTAATATAATTTGATATAAAAGTAAATTAATTATTATCTGAATTAATTTAATAATAGATTAAATTAGGTTATGAAAATATAGATTTATTTTTTTTAAATATTGCATTTAGGCTAGGAAACATGAGAAAGTTGCCCACTATCTCCATTGTATTGTTAAAACTGGCCAATTTTATAAGAAAAAAATCATAAAATAGTGGTATAAGAATTAAAATAAAAGAGATATCACCTGCTATTTATAGAAAGTATGATCATGTACTAGAAAAATATCAGCAAAACTAAGAAGCAATTATAACTGATCCAGTACTATCCATCAGTTCTAGGAAAAGATCTATAAAACCAATAACGAAATAGAAAATGCAAGAAAGTGAAGCACTACTTAACTAAAACCATCAGGAATTTAATCTCATTTCAATTTCAAAAGCCTGTCTGAGGAGCACAGAAAAGCACATAGGTGAGCTGACACTACAGGGAGACATTCCAGGCACTTAGATGAATGAGTTAATGTTGTATTAATGTCAATTCACAACCATTGCCGGGTCATGTCCAGTGTTGCTGTGCATCCTTCTAGACAATGTCCATACTGTCTCTGCAACATAGAACTGAGCCTGCCCCGAGGCACACACCTCAGGATCACAGGAAGGGCGTGAGATGCTACTGGAGAAAAGATGGTCAGTGCATATGGTAGCTCATTGCATTTTATTTTTTAAAAATAAAATATATACAACTTACATATAATTTCCACGTATAATTTCCCTCATTTCTATAAAAAGGGAAATATAGAGAGATATGTATTTTTATATATAAGCATAAAATATTTATGAACTTACATTAACAATTTTATAACACGTTTCTAGTGAAAGGAAGAAGGGTGAGACAACGAAGATAAGGTAGAGATTTTATTTTTGAAACTCAAAATTGCATTATATGCTAAATAATGTTAAAATCATCTTTAAGCAAATATTGAAAGAATTACTGAAACAATCAAATTTAGAAGATAACTTTAGAAATAAATGAATTGAAGAAAAGCTTGAAACTATGGAAAAATTATAAAACATAATATCTGGATACATAAGAACTAAATAATTTAGAAGAAAAACACATACATACGTATGTATATTTGCACTGTATGAGAAGATTCATAGAGTTAGTATCTTAAAGATGTCATTCACTAATGCTCCATAGATTCAACCAAAATACAGTAGAGATTTTTATTGAGATAAATATACACTTATAATGTATCGTCTCTAGGTCTTTACCATTTTCAAGTGTACAGTTCAATGGTTATAAATACATTTATATTCTTATTTTTTCACTTTATAATTTCCTATCTTCCCCTTCCCAGCTTCTGGTAATGTAAACTCCAGTCTACTCTGAATCTTCATTTGGTCTGCTTTTTTAGCTCTCACATATAAGATATGTGGTATTTGTTTTTCTGAGCTTGGTTCATTTCACTTAACTTAGTGACTTCCAGCTCCATTTATCTTGCTGCAATTTATAGAATTTTATTCTTTTCGTGGCTGAATTTTGAATATTATTATATGTATGATTTGTATATTATTATACACATAATAATATTCATTATATATGCATAATAATGTATATTGTGTATTTATACCACGTTTTCTTTATTCATTCATTTATGGATAGACACAGATATTGATCCCAAGTTTTAGCTATTGTGAACAGATGTATAATAAAGATGGGAATGTAGATATTTCCTTGATATATTGATTTCCTTTCTTTTGGATATATTCTTTATAGTTACTAGTATAGTATAGAAGAACTGCTAGACCACATGATAGTTCTATTTTTTAGATTTTGAGGAAATGCTATATTGTTCTCCATAGTGTCTGTACTAAATTGCATCCCCATTAACAATGGTCCCCTTTCTTCACATTCTCACTAGCATATGTGAGTGTCTGTCTTTGTGAAAGAAGCCATTTTCACTGGGATGAAATGATATTGTATTATGGTTTTGAATTGCATTTCTTTGATGTTTAGTGATGTGAACTTCCACATAGCTGTTGTCCATTTGCATGCCTTCTTTTGAGAAATGTCTGTTCAGATGATTGGACCATTTTTACATTGGATTATTTATTTTTTGTGCTATTGAGTTGTTTAAGTTTGTTATATAAAAAAATAAGTTATTAATTACATAAAGGTGTCAAATAGATAATTTTCACATATTTTATCGCATTATTTTAGTTGTCTCCTCACTTTGTTGATTGTTTCTTTTGCTGTGCCAAAGTTTTTTGGCTTTATGTCATTCCAATGATCTATTTTTGCTTTGGTTGCCTCCAGAAAAAAAATCATTTTCAAGACTAATATCTTGAAGTATTTCTCCAATGTTTGATTTGTGTAGTTCCATAGTTTCATGTCTTAGATTTAAGTTTTCAATTTATTTTGATTTTATTTTTTTGTACATTGAGAGATGAGTCTAATTTCATTCTTCTACACATAGTAATCCAGTTTTTCAAGCAACATTTCTTGAAAAGACTGCCCTTTCTCCAGCGTATGTTTTGATGTCTTTTTCAAAGATTAATTAGTGGTAAATGCATTAGTTGGTTGTAAGTGTGTCCCATATAAAGTGTGTCTTTATTCTGTTCCATTGGCCTATCTGCTTTTATGCCAACACCATGCTGTTTGAGTTACTATAGCTTTTGTAGCATATTCTGAAGTCAGAAAGTGTGATGTCTCTAACATTGTTCTTTTGGCTCAGGATAGATTTGGCTATTTGCAGTGTTTTGGGGATTCACATAAACATTTGGATTATTTTTTCTATTTCCGTGAAAAATGTCATTGATATTTTTATAAGGATTGCATTGAATGTACAAATTGCTATAGGTTGTATTGCCCTTTTAAGAATATCATTTCTCCTAATCCATGTACATAGACTGTTTTTCCATTTTTTGTGTCTTCTTCAATTTATTTCATCAGCATATTATATTATTCCTTGTATAGATCTTTCACTTCTTTGGTTAGATTGATTCCTAGGTATTTTGTATATTTTTTGGAGCTATTGTAAATGAAATTGATTTCCTGACTTTTTTTTCAGACTGTTTACTATTGGTATAAATGAATGCTACTGATTTTTTCCTGTTAATTTTGTGTCCTGAAACATCACTGAATTTGTTTACTAGTTTTTACAGTTTTTTGATGGGGTCTTTAAACTTTTTCTAGGTAAAAGATTAATTCATCTTTAAACAATACTAAATTAATTTATTCCTTTCCAGTTTGAATGCTCTTTATTTCTTATTAATTGCTCTGGCCAGGATTTCCAGTATTATATTGAAAATAGCGATGAGGTGGTTATACTTGCTCCAGTGTTGTAGAGAAAAGGTGTTAAATTCTCCCTATTTAATATTATCTTAGCTTTGCATTTGTCAAATATGGCCTCTATTATTTTGAAGTATGTTCCTTCTATACTCATTTTGATGATTGTTTTTATCATAAAAGGATATTTAATTTTATCAAATGCTCTTTTGGCATCTATTGAAATAATCATATGGTTCTTATTCTTGATTCTGTTAATGTGATATATCACATATTTTCATTTGTACATCTTGAATCATTTTGAATTATGGGTATTGCCTACAAACAACATAGCTCCTCTATTCTCTGAAGAACTTTCTAAAAATCATCCCTCATCACTATCACCAGCAACTCTGCCAATGTTTGTCCTGAGAAATGAGACCTCTTGATAGGACCAGCTTGGTGATGTTTTACAATGTACAAATTGTTCTTCATTATTCCTATAGGACCAGGCTGAATCTCATTTCTAGCAAAGACGACATTGCTTCTTAGCCTTCTTCCTCACCTTCTCTCCCCCAAGTGCATTTTCTAATTGTCACTTTCACAAAAACCCCATCTTAGCCTCTTTTTGGGGGGAAACTCAACCTAAGATCTTCTCTGATCATCTTACTTTCCTACATTTTGCAGAGGTAAATACTGTCAGAAATGTGTTGTTTATTTTATATGCTCATACATTTATTATGCATACATATATTTAAATGATACACAGCATTGTTTGCATATTTATGAAATTTATATAAATTGTATCTTCCTGAAACTCACATTTTTAATTCAAAGTTTCTGAGAGTTATACACATTTTTATATATTGCTCTAATTAATCATTTCATTCTTCCATTTCACTGAATTTATTAAACTGAATTACTTCAAAGGATTTTTTTAAATTCTCTCCATAAAAACTGCATCTATGAGCATTATTGTGCATAAAAACATTTATCTAAATTTAAGTTTTCCCAGGAGAAAACTTCTAGGTAAAAGTGTATCTGCCTCTTCAAAAACTTTGTGCTAAAATTTTTGTAGTTGAAGTGGTTTATACTATTAGAAGATAAGCTAATTTGTTCACAGTATTCTACATTTGCACTGGTAGCAGTATTCGCTGATATTTAATGTTTTCTAAATTCTCATGTGTGTAATTATATCATTGTGGTTTTTTGTAGTTTTTTTTTTTTTTTCCTTTTGAGACAGCATCTCACTTTGTCACCCTTGGTAGAGTGTCATGATGTCACATCTCACAGCAACCTCAAACTCTTGGGCTAAACCAATTCTCTTGCCTCAGCCTCCCAAGTAGCTTGGACTACAAGCCCCCTGACAACATCCAGCTGTTTTTAGAGACAGGATTTTGCTTTTGCTCAGGCTGGTCTCAAATTCCTGAGCTCAAGCAATCCACCACCTCAGCCTCCCAGAGTGCTAGGATTACAAGTGTTAGCCACCAAGCCACCACGCCCAGCCCTATGTCACTGTAGTTTTAAAATGCATTTATCTAGTTATGAGGGAGGCACAGCATATTTTCATTTGTTTGTTTTATTCAGGTTTTTTCTTTCAAGAAAAAACATATGTACATATGCCAGTTTTCTTCTGTGGAATTGTCCTTTTTAATTTGTAAAAAACTTCATATAGTCTAAATATTACCATTTGTATCTTCTTCCAGTCTACAATTTGCTTGTTCATCTTGTATAGATTTATTTTGCTATACAAAATATACAAATTTCAGTTTAAATATATCAATCTATCTGTAAAGTTTGTATTCTTGTTTTTATTTTTAGTGTATTTAAAAAAAATTTTCCTGCCCCAGCATTACAAAGACATTCTCCTAAATTTTCTTTTAAGTTTAATAGTTCTGTTTTACAAATTCACATCTTTAGAACAGATTTTTTTTGAGATTACCTCATTGTCCCAATAACATTTTATTTTTCTTTTTGAGACAGAACTTCACTCTGTTGCTATGAGTAGAGTGCCATGGCGACATCATAGCTTACAACAACGTCAAACTCTTGGGAGTAAGCAATTCTCTGCTTTAGCATCTCAAATAGCTGGGACTACAGAGGCCTATCATGATGCCCAGCTAGTTTTATTTTTCTTTAGTAGAGATGGGGTCATACTCTTGCTCCAGCTGGTGTCAAACTCCTGAGTTTATGTAATCCACCCACCTCAGCCTCCCAGAGTGCTAGGATTACAGGCATGAGCCACTGCATGGGGCCTCAACACAATTTATTGAACTGTTGACTTTTTTCTTACTGATAAGCAACAACTTAGATGTAAGGTTTTCATATATTTTATTTTATTTTTTTATTTTTATTTTTATTTTTTGTACATTGAGAGATAAGAGTCTAATTTCATTCCATTAACTAAGACTCCATATTGTGGAAGCCTATTTGTTGGTTTTCTGTTTTGTTCCAGGGGGCTTCTTATATTTCTGTGTGCTAACCACACTGTCTTAATTGTCATTTTTAGGATGCTATTATTCTACCTAAGCAGGGCCATGAAAAAACAACAACAACAAAACAACAATAACAACAACAACAACAATTCTGCCTACCATATCCTGAAACAGCACTTATTAGCCAAGATAGTTAACAAAAACTAATTATAACTGACAGGGATTGCAGGGGAGGTGGCTCTCATTATATCCCTTTTTCCATCTCCAGGCTGGCCCATGAAAAATCAGATAGATCGTGGTAGATGAAAGTAGGCTACTGCAGATCTAAGTTTAACTCCAGTTATCATTGATGTTTCAGATGTGCTCATTTTACTGGGGCAGGCTCAGGTATAAGGCATACAATTATTTGATAAAATAACCAAGGCAGCAGATGTTAGTTATGCATTTGTCTTTAATGCTTGTTCAGTGGACTCACAGACAAAGTAGCCGTGGTGCAAGGGTGAAGGTCAGACATAAACTCAATAGCATGAGCTCTCAACAGGCTGATGTAGGTACTGCCACTGATAAATGTTCAACTATCCAAGAGTAAAGACATAAGCTAAACACAAAATGGAGGGCTATCCTTTTAGATTGGCCAGCCACTTAGTGGAAAGATAACCATATTTGACCCCTTCCATCTTGGAAGTCACGACATCTCATCTGACCAGAACTGGCAAATGTATTTGGTATGAAAGTTTGTCATTCCTACTCACAAAGGTTTAGGCAACATCACTATCAGAAGGCATATGGAATCCCCCTGTAATAATGCTTCAGACCAGGGAATCAACTTTACAGCAAAGCAGGTGTGCCAGTGGGCACATGATCATGACATCCAATGTTTCTACCACAGAGTATCACCTGGAGGCTAGTGGTTTGGCAGAATTTAACCTGTTTGGTACACAGAGGGGAAAAGACACCCTGGGAGGATGTGAGTCATCTTTCAGGATGGGTTTATTCCCTAAGCCAACAATCATGATTTGGCACTAAGGTAACAATAGTTAGATGTCAGAAAAAATTGGTCTGGGAAACATAAAGGGAAGTAGGGTGGTTGCACTCAATATGAATTATCTCTAGTCACTAATTTGGGGAATGTGTGATGTTTACTCTTACAACTTTAGGTTCTGACTTCCTGGAGGATCTGAATCTCAGAAAGAGATGATTCTACCAGTAGAAACAATATGAATTCCACTCAATTTAAAAGTAGACCCATTGCTTAGACATTTGGGGCTACCAGATCACCAGGCACAAATGGGAGTTATGACACAGGTAGGGCCAGTTGACCCTGATCTTCATGAGAATGTAAGATTCTACAAACTATGTTAAAGAATGAATATTTTTGACACTCCAGTAATCTACTTGGGCTCCAGTTTTAATTGTAAATAAACAAGTGCAATAGCCATGACCTGATAATGTCGTAACCAGGGACCTATCAAAAAGTCATCCCACAGGGAAAACCATCTAGTTAAGCAGAAATGCTGGCCCACGGTATGAGCAAACATGGAATGAGAAGTTAATACCTCGGGAACAAATAATAAATCCAGGGATATAATCTATCTCACATACCCTTTTCTAATATATTTCCTGAAAACCGTGGTCAACCAGAATCCTAAATAAGTTATGCTTGAATATAGTGAATGAAATGTGAGAAGAAAGAGGACCTGGATGGTTTTAGTGATAGAATGCAGTATGCACTAATTTGCTTTGAAGAAGAGTTGCACTTTGTTACCCTTGTAGAGTGTTGTGATGTCATAGCTCACAGAAATCTCCAACTCTTGGGCTCAAGCAATTCTCTTGCCTCAGACTTGGTAAAAATATTTTTTCTTTCTTTCTTTGTTTGTTTTATTGTTGGGGATTCATTGAGGGTATAAGGAACCAGGTTACATTGATTCCATTTGTTAGGTAAAGTCCCTTTTACAATCATTTCTTGCCCCCAAAAGGTGTGACACACACCAAAACCCCTCCCTTCCTCCCTCTCTCAGATCTTCCTTTCCCTCACCCCTCCCTCCTCCTTTCTTTCTCTGCTCTCCCCTCCCCCACCCTCACCATGTCATTAATTGTCCTCATATCAAAATTGAATACATAGGATTCATGCTTCTCCACTCTTGTGATGCTTTACTAAGAATAATGTGTTCCACTTCCATCCAGGTTAATACAAAGGCTGTAAAGTGTCATTTTCTCTCATGGCTGAATAGTATTCCATGTTTAATCCATTCCATGGATTAACATTTTGTTAATCCATTCCTGGTTGGTGAGCATTTAAGCTGTTTCCACATTTTGGCAGTTGTAAATTGAGCTGCAATAAAGAGTCTACTGCAAATGTTCTTGTGATAAAAAGATTTTTTTCCTTCTGGGTAGATGCCCAGTAATGGGATTGCAGGATCAAATGGAAGGTCAAGCTTGAGTTCTTTGAGGGTGCTCCAAACTTCCTTCCAAAAAGGTTGTATTAGTTTATAGTCCCATCATCAGTATTAAAGTGTTCCCTTCTCTCCACATCCACACCAGCATCTGCAGATTTGAGATTTTGTGATGTGGGCCATTTTTGCTGGGGTTAGATGGTATCTCAGGGTGGTTTTGATTTGTATTTCTCTAATAATTAGGGATGATGTGCAATTTTCATATGTTTGTTAGCCATTCATCTATCTTCTTTTGAGAAGGTTCTATTCGTGTCTCTTGCCCATTAATATATGGGATTATTGGCTTTTTTCATGTGAATTAATTTGAGTTTTCTATAGATCCTCATTATCAAGCTTTTGTCTGATTCAAAATATGCAAATATCCTTTCCCATTGTGTAGGTTGTCTATTTGTTTTGGTTGTTGTCTCCTTAGCTGTACAGAAGCTTTTCAGTTTAATTGGGTGCCATTTGTTTGTTTTTTTGTTGTTGCAATTGTCATGGCAGTCTTCTTCATGAAGTCTTTCCCCAGGCCAATATCTTCCAGAGTATTTCCTATGCTTTCTTTGAGAATTTTTATCATTTCATGCCTTGAATTTAAGTCCTTCAACCATCGATAATCAATTTTTGTGAGTGGAGAAAGATGTAGGTCCAGTTTCAGTCTTTTACATGTGGATATCCAGTTCTCCCAGCACCATTTATTGAATAGGAAGTCTTTCCCCAAAGGTATGTTCTTGCTTGGTTTATGAAAGATTAGGTGGTTGTAAGATGTTAGTTTCATTTCTTGGTTTTCTATTCAATTCCAAATGTCTATGTTTCTATTTTTGTGCCAGTACCATGCTGTCTTGACCACTATGGCTTTATAGTACAGCCTAAAATTGGTATGTTTATGTCCCTGGCTTTTTTTTTTTTATGGCTAAGAAATGCCTTAGCTATATGTTTTTTTTCCAGGTTCCATATAAAAAGAGAATCATTTTTTCCAAGTCTTGAAAATACGATATTGATATTTTAATAGGGAAGGCATTTAATTGATAGATTGCTTTGGGAAGTATAGACATTTTAACAATGTTGATTCTTCCCAACCATAAGCATGGTATGGTTCTTCCATTTGTTAATATCCTTTGCTCCTTCCTTTCTTAGGATTTCATAATTTTCTTTATAGAGGTCCTTCATCTCCTTTGTTAGGTATATTCCTAGATATTTCATTTTCTTTAAAGCTATGGTGAAGGAAGTTGTGTCCTTAATTAGCCTCTCATCTTGACTGTTATTGCCATTTACAAAGGTTACTGACTTATGGACATTGAGTTTATATCCTGAGACATTACTCTATTTTTTGATGACTTCCAGAAATCTTGTGGTTGATTCTTTAGGATTCTCTAAGTATAAGATAATGTCATCAGGAAAGAGGGAGCGTTTGACCTCCTCTGCTCCCATTTGGATTCCCTTTATTTCCTTGTCTTGCCTAATTGTATTGGCTAAAGGTTCTAGCACTATGTTGAATAGTAATGGTGACAGAGAACAACCTTGTCTGGTTCCAGTTCTAAGAGGAAAAGCTTTCAGTTTTATTCCATTCAGTAAAATATTAGCTGTAGGTTTGTCATAGATAGCTTCAATCAGTTTAAGAAATGTGCCATGTATGCCTATACTCTTCAGTGTTCTAATTAGAAAAGGATGCTGGTTTTTATCAAATGCTTTTTCTGCATCTATTGAGAGGATGATATGGTCTTTGTTTTTGCTTCTGTTGATATCATGGATTACATTTATGAACTTGTGTATGTTAAATCAGCCTTGCATCCCTAGGATGAAACCTACTTGATCATGATGTATGACTTTTTTGATGATAAGCTGTAATCTATTGGCTAGGATTTTGCTGAGAATTTTTGCATCTATATTCATTAGCGAGATTGGTTTGAAATTCTCCTTTTTAGTTGGGACTTTTCCTGGTTTTGGTATTAGGGTGATATTTGCTTTGTAGAACCTGTTGGGGAATATTCCTTCCTCCTCAATATTTTGGAATACTTTCTATAGTACAGGAGTAAGCTCTTCCATGAAGATTTGATAGAATTCTGGTGTGAAGTTATCCTGCCAGGACATTTTGTTGTTGGAAGCTTTTTTATTGTTTCTTTAATCTCAGTGCATAAAATTGATCTATTCAGGAGCTCTATTTCTTCCTGGCTAAGTCTAGAGGGAGGGTGGGATTATGAATATTGATCCATTTCCTTCACATTTTCAAATTTCTGGTCATAGAGTTTCTGGTAGTGTTCAGAGATAATCTTTTGTATCTCTGTAGCATCAGTTGTTACTTCCCCTTTATCATTTCTGATTGAGGTTACTTGAAATTTTACTTTTCTATTTCTAGTTACTCTGGCCAAAGGTTTATCTATTTTATTTATTTATTCAAAAAACCAACTCTTTGTTTCATTAATTTCCTGAATGATTCTTTTGTTTTCAATTTCATTCATCTCTTATTTAATTTTGGATACTTCTTTTCTTCTGCTGGGTTTAGACTTAGATTGTTCTTCTTTTTCCAATTCCATAAGATGACTTGTAAGTTTGTTGATGCACTTCCTTTTTGTTTTTTTGAATGTAGGCATTTAAAGTGATAAATTTACCTCTCAGGACTGCTTTTGCTCTATCCCACAGGTTTTGGTAGCTTGTGTCTTCATTGTTGTTATGCTCAGGAAAATTAATTATTTCCTCTTTTACTTCTTCCTGCAGCCAACTGTCATTCAACAGAAGGTTGTTTAATTTCCATGCCTTTGTGTGGGGTATGTTTTTGTTGGAGTTGAGTTCCACCTTTAGTGCCTTGTGTTATAAGAAGTACAAGGTAAAATTTCAATTCTTTTAATTCTGTTGAGGTTTTTTTTGTGTCCTAGGTTATGACCAATTTTGGAGAATGTTTCATGGGGTGATGACAAGAATGTATATTCTTTATCTTTTGGATGGAATGTTCTATATGTGTCTATCAAGCATAGTTGTTCTAGGGTCTCATTTAAGTCTCTTATACCTTTGTTTAATTTCTGTTTAGAGGATCTGTCCAGCTCTATAAGAGGAGTGTTAAATTTCCCTGTTATTATGGTATTATAGCTTATCATATTGCTCAGACTGAGTAAGGTCTGCTTCAAGAATCTGGGAGTTACATGGATGGAACTGGAACATATTTTTCTTAGTAAAGAATCTCAAGAATGGAAGAAAAAGTACCCAATGTACTCAGACCTACTATAAAACTAATTTAGGACTTCCACATGAACGATATACCCCATTTACAACCTATGAATCGGGTAATGGGGGAATGGGAGTGGAGGTCGGGGTGAGGTGGGTGTAGGGAGGGGTACTGATGGGATTACGCCTGCAGGGCATCTTACAAGGGTATATGCGAAACTTAGTAAATGTGGAATATAAATGTCTTGTTTGGTAACTGGGAAAATGCCAGGAAGGCTAT
>CAUYPK010095978.1:0-19729 GCA_963574355.1 Loris lydekkerianus | reverse complement strand
TAATTGAGGAATCAGTAGGTTAAATGCTTTTCAATATTTATTGCTAAAGAAAAACTGTAAACTAGCAACAACAACTTTAAAACTTTAAATAAAGTGCAGAAAACTGTAGCTTAACAGGTAATCAAGCTAAATCACAATCACGGAATCAAATAACTTGTATGACCTGAGTATAAGCCGAGTTCGGGGTTTTCGGCACAAACTCGGCTTATACTCGAGTATATACGGTATTATTATTATTAAGTCTCACTCTTTTGCCCAGGCTGGAATGCCCTGATGTCTGCTTAACTCACAGCAGCCTCAAAGTCTTGGGCTCAAGTGATCCTCCTGCCCCAGCCTCCTCAGTACGTGGAACTACAGGCACCCACCATGATGCCCAGCTAGTTTTTCTACTTTCAGTAGAGATGGGGGTCTTGCTCTTGCTCAGGCTGGTCTTGAACTCCTTAGCTTAAACATTCCACCCACTTCAGCCTCCCAGAGTGCTAGGATTGCAGGTGTGAGCACCACCAAGGTCAATTATAAGGCTCATCTTGCTGCATTTTTAATATTTTCCCTCCAAAGTTTACATGTTACCAATTGTCGTTTCCAAGTGGTGCAGTGGAAAGCATTTGGGCCATGAGGGGTCCTCTTTTATGAATGGGATTAAATGCCCTTATTAAATGGTTTGAATAAGAGAGTTTATCCCTTGCCCTTCCATCTTCTCCAAGTGAGGATGCAGGAAGAAGGCCCTCACCAGAGAGGAAGAAGGAAGAAGGAAGAAGGCCCTCACCAGACAGGAAGAAGGAAGAAGGCCCTCACCATACAGGAAGAAGGAAGAAGGCCCTCAACAGACAGGAAGAAGGAAGAAGGCCCTCACCAGACAGGAAGAAGGAAGAAGGCCCTCACCAGACAGGATGCAGGAAGAAGGCCCTCACCAAACAGGAAGAAGGAAGAAGGCCCTCACCAGACAGGAAGAAGAAAGAAGGCCCTCACCAGACAGGAAGAAGGAAGAAGGCCCTCAACAAACAGGAAGAAGGCAGAAGCCCCTCACCAGACAGGATGCAGGAAGAAGGCCCTCACCAGACAGGAAGAAGGAAGAAGGCCCTCACCAGACAGGAAGAAGGAAGAAGGCCCTCAACAGACAGGAAGAAGGAAGAAGCCCCTCACCAGACAGGAAGAAGGCAGAAGGCCCTCACCAGACAGGAAGAAGGAAGAAGCCCCTCACCAGACAGGAAGAAGGCAGAAGGCCCTCACCAGACAGGAAGAAGGAAGAAGGCCCTCAACAGGTACCTTGTGTTTGGAATTCCCAGATTCCAGAACTGAGAGAAACAAATTCTTCTTTATAAATTACCCAGAGTGAGATTTTCTTACAGGAGCACGAAATGAACTAATTACTAGTGGACATTTAACATGTTTTAAGAGCACTGATACTAACTTCATTCTTTTTATTTCAATGATGAGGCATGGCATTCAGTATGTGTATGATTAAAAGGGTTTTTTTTTTTTTTTCAAAGTTTTCAGTATCTCTTGAGATACTGTTGGTGTGTGTGTGTACATATCACTTCAGTGCTTATGAATAATCATTTTCCCATATGCTCCCCAATCTGAAATAAAAATAATGCCTATTTTCAACAGCTTGTGCTTTATAATCATTTTGTAACATTTAGAAAATTTAACTAGAAACCTTTCTCTTGGGCTATAGTCAAATGATTTATGATAATATCCTCAGCAAAAAGACGTATCATTATTGTGATTAATCTCATCTGGTGACAGCACCATCGCACAACTAAATCACCATACTGGAAAGAAACAAAATCGGTAACTCCATTTAGCAGATTTGGTGATGATACTTGTTTGAGTATTGAAAAATTCATATTAAATTGCCTCCATATGGTATTAAACACTGTTCATTGCCCATTGAAGACCTCAGCCTTAAAAAAAAAAAAAAAAAAAAAAAAAAGATTTTTCCCTTCTTCTTCTATACACGTGTTTGGACTTGTCAATTATGTGAAGTAAAACTGACGGTTAAGGGTTAAATCCCTCTTATCAATGCTATTCCTGAAACTATTATTTCCCTCATAATTTTTAGATGAGCAATTCTTTTCCTAATTAGAAAAAGTAATTTTTAGTAAACATGATCTCAGAATATTCTTCTTAACTTATGAGCCTAGTCCACAGATGGGGTGTTGTGGCCAAGTTTGAGTGTTCTATCTCCATTCTTAATCTATTATATACCAGTGAGCTTGCTTTTATACAATAATTTCATTTACTCTAATTTAAAAATCAAGTTGAAGTTTGATGAAGCATTTAATTTTTTTTTTTTTTCTGTGCCAAGAGAATTCTCACTTCATCGTATATATTTCTCAGGTGTGACATGATGTTTTGAAATAGGTGCACGTTATGGAGTGCTAAATAAAGCTAATTAACATACACATTACCTCACAAAGTTGTCATTTGGGGGGTGAGAACACTCGAATTCTACTCTTTTAGGATAGATTGAAGTCCTTCAAAAATACAGTACACTATTAACTATAACCACCATGCTGTACTATAAATCTTCTGAATTCGTTTCTCCTAACTGAAATTTTATGTTTCTTGACCAACTCCCTCCACTGCCCCCAGGAGCTACTGTTCTATTCTTCACAAGTTTAACTTTTCAGATTCCACAGCTGAGACCCTGTAGTATTTGCTTTGTGTGCAGGTTCATCCATGTCATAGGACTGAATGGTAATTCATGTGCCACCTGGATGTCCTGCATGAAGCTGAGGTCAGGGCCTTTGCCGTGCCTATCACCAGAATAGTGCTCATTGTACTAAACAGGTAAGTCCTTATCCTGCCCCCACTTCTTGTTTTTTTATGTCCTGTGTATGGTTTTGTGCTCCTGAGTAACCATCTATCAGCTCCTACTTATTAGTGAGAATATGTGGGGTTTGATTTTCCATTCCTGAAATGCTTCACTTTAAACAGTGGTCTCCAGTTCCATTCCAGGTCCTGCAAATTAGATTATTTCATTCCTTTTTATGGCCGAATAGTACTTTATGGTGTGTATATATACCTCATTTTCCTTCTTCACTCAGGAACTGAAGGGCAGTTAGTTTGATCCCACCTCTTTGCAATTGGAAAAAGACCATATGACTATCTCACTAGATGTAGAAAAAGTATTTGATAAAATTCAGCACCCTTTAATGATAAAAATTCTCAACAACCTGGACACAGATAGAACATACCTCAAAAATAGAAAAGCCATACATGACAACCTTAAGGCCAACATCATACTGAATGTGGAAAAATTGAAAGTGTTCCCCCAGAGAGCTGGAATAAGACATGGGTGCCATGTCACTGCCTCTATTCAACACAGCACTGGAAGTCCTCTGCAGAGCAGACAGGCAGGAGAGAAATCAAGGGCATTCAAGTCAGGAAAGAGGAGGTCAGACGTTATCTGTTGGGCTGACAAGAGTTTTGTTTCAAGAGATCCAAAGAGCTATCTTGGTTCAAATAAAAACTTAAGTTTATTTTCCTGTCTTCATCTATTTTCTGTCCCATGGGTCTTATTGATCCCTTTGTATAGTACAGCTGACACACCTTTTCTATTTTATGTTCACCATCCTCATCAGAAGGCAGGCTTGGATAGTTCAGAAATCAGTGTCAAGTGCCTAATAATATATATAATGGCCAATGGCTAAAACATGGATGCTTACTTTGCTAAGCACTTTATTCACATTTCCTTATGTAATCCTTGCAGCACCCTGTGAAATGAGTTCTATCATTCCACTTACGTTAAATACAAGAAAACTGAAACTGAAAAGGAGTAAGTCCCACAATTTGCCACATAATAAGTGACAAAACCACATGCAACCCCACACAGCCTTGCACCAGAGTTAGTGCCTTTACACACAGCCCAAGTATCTGTGTTGTTTGCAAGAGCAGCGAGGAATAATTAAGTTTTAATAACCAAGATCATCTCTGTGAGTTTTATCTATTGCATTCAATATAAAATTACATTGCAATTTAATAGGATTTATTTATTATGATTTGTGTGTTTGTTTGCTTTTCAGTAAATAAGAATGCTCATTATCCATGCTTAGAGACAGACCATTAAGTCAGGAACAGAAAGACAAATATTACATGCTCTCATTTACGTGGAGTCCAAAAAACATCAAACTCAAGAAGCAGAGGGTTGAATGGTGGTTACCAGGAGCTGCATGGGGTGAGGGGATGCAGGGGAGATATTGCAGAAGGGATACAAAATTTCAGCTGGACAAAAGAAAGTTCTAGACATGTATTATATACCATGGTGACTATAGCTAATAAGAATCATATACTTGAAAATTTCTAAGAGAGCAGATTTTGAGTGTTCTTACTGCAAGGAAATGTGAGGTATGATTACAGAAAGGATGTGAAGTGGTACATATATTGATTAACTTGATTTAGCCATTCTGCAATACATACAATGGATACAAAGTTCATGATATTTTTTATACATCATAAATATATACATCTTTACTGTAAATTAAAAAGTAAATAACAAACCAAAGAGAAATGACTTTTAAACATAATTTTTCTAGACTTTAAGCTTTGTATATATAGGAACTTGGCCTTTCTTGAACATAAGAAATGCTCAGAAAAATAGAGTTTCATTACTAAATATTGCTATTGACATTAGATGGTTTTTCTCTAAAGACGAGAGTGTTTTGCAAGTTACATTGAGATTATAAAAGATTTGCAACAAAATAGAATCAAGGTAGACCAGAGAATAAGAACTGAAAGAGAAGAAGCAAGACCTCTTTTTTCCTACCCTTTCCATCTCAACCCAATTTTAGACGATCACAGATAAGAAATAACTATCCTGCATCAAAAACAGAGGCTGCAGAATTAGAAGTGAAAAATACAATAAATGTCTGCGTTGGAGAGGTCAAATTTGGTTTTATGAGAGAGCGAGAAATTGCCATTCAAAATTCTATTTAGCCCTGGTGTTTGATAATTATTTTTTAATTATTCCAGTTCTTCAAAATAGATGTAAATATATGCTGATCACCGCGTACTTTCCCCGTGACTGAGACGAGGGAGAAGCACCTGTCACAGTGCTTTCCCCGATCCGGAGGCTTCTCCCGTATGGACAGCGAGCTGTAAAGGATCTCCTGACCCCAGAGGTAGTGCTCAGAGTAGCACCAAGGGGACAGCAGGCCTTAAATTCTTCCTGTGACATAAAATGCAATGCCTCGGACGTCTGCCTGATCTAGCTTTAGTTTAGTTTTGTTTTACAACTTCAGAGTAGTTTGTAAAATAACAAACTACTCCATGGTTTACAAGAAAAAGAGGAAGAATAAGAGAACTCTGGAGCAAGGTGCTGCTGGTGGCCTCTGAGCTGATGCAGTCCCGGCTCTCTAACCCGGCGGCGTCACCAGCAATGTCTGAGCCACTTGCCAGTTTAGCAACTCACAGGCTTAGAGGTTAGTAGAAGGAAAGAGGCAGTGCATCTTATTAAGAGGAAAATAGTATTCATAAAGCCAGGGCACCTTCTCATTCTCCTTTTCACAACCATCAGTCACATTTACTACGTAGGTCCCCATGTCCTCGATGAATTAGTTCATGGTAACCAATCAAGACCTGCCTTCCAAGACTGTATGTAATGAACAAAGGGAATGTTTACATATCAGCATAGTTTTCTCACACTTTCAATCTTTTAGAGACTTCTTAAAACTGTATATCCATTATCAAAATGCATATCCGTTAGTTGAAATATGTTTGATCAGATTAATACACAGGAAACCTGATTTCAAAGCATTGTCTCCTTAATTCCATTGCCCTGGAGTTAAACCAGACTGACTCGTTTTTGTCTCTGAAAGTGAACATATAGTCAGTTCATCTGGAAGACACTGTATACTTTAAAACACTTTCCAACTTACTACAAAAATGCATTCTTAAAAGTCTTAGAGGTCAACGAAGATCAATGAAAAAAATCACTGTTAGTACATATAAAAATGAACTGAACTCCCAGAAAACCTTGGGGAAAACTAAAAATACATTTAATTTTGGAGTAAATGAAAAATTTTTAGCATTTGAAATATTTTCTGCATCAATAAAGTTATATATAGAATTGTAAAAATTATAGGCTACGGGGTAAACATATACAATGTGAAAACGTCATTTTATATAACATACCATGATTTCTTTCCTTTTACCTCAAGTTGTTTCTTCAGTACTCTCCAGCCAGCTGGCTTTATACGGAGGGTCTATTATTTTCTCATTGAAGTGGCAGGCTGTTCTTTTGATGAGATTTCAGGCCATTTGCACACACTTTATTTGATAACTGTCCATTTTCTCCTAAGGAAAACTAAAAAAACTGGGGGCTAGATTTAGTTTAAAAAACATGACGGCATCCTTGTTTCAAATGACAAATGGTGGAAAATGCCACCGCAAGCTGCTGACGGTGATTCCATCTTTGTTTGGTATTGCCGTGCTGTTCACAGCCTGCTTCAACTGGGCATTTCTCCAGCTGGTAAGAGGGCAGAAGTAGCATCATGAGCAAGATTATATGCCTGTAGATTTTCCCTTTGCATGCTGGCGGCAATTTTTTTTTCTAAACCTTTATAGGTGACTATGGTCACCTATAAAATGGGAATAATAAAATATAAACTTCATAAAGCTGTTTTGCAGATGATATGAAATGATGGGGCTTGTAACTTACCTATTGATACATTTGAATAAACGCATTGATATTAGACATTCATTACACTAATTTAACTTTACTTTTTTCATGTCTATATTTTTACCCCACTTCATTCTTGAAAGGATTTAAGTTTTTTTTTTTTTTTTTTTTTTTTTTTATGAATAGCTTATTTTCCAAATTATAGAGGATTTGGAAGAAATTTGACTTTGAAACTTTTTTTTTTTTTTGTTTTTGAATTTATCTACTATAGAGAGAATCGCATTATTTTAAAAGATGTTCTTAAACATGAAGTTGTAAAATATGGATATTGATATTAGACATGTTACGTCTGCTGAATGCAGAAGACACAATGGCGATAAGAAAGAATAAAACCTGTGACAAAATAGATAGGAAGCAAATACAATTTGATCCAAATTAAGAGAAAAGATGCCTCAGTGGATTTTCTGTGCAGTGTAGCTGTAAAATATTTTAAAGAGAAGGAGACAAAACCAATGTTAGAAGAAAAGAGTTGAATGACAAAGAACAAAGTGAATGCTTAGTCGTTAATTCCGGCATGGATCTGACGGAAAGAAGTAGTTAGAAAGGAGTTCAGAAGATACAATGTCGGTTGACTTTAGAAAATAAAGTGTTGGACTAAAAACATTAGGGGTGTGGAACATTATTCCTAAAAACTTAGAGCAAATGTAACAACAAATGACTTTTAGATTTTAATTGTCATGTTACTAACAAAATCTCTCTGAAAGAAATAAAAATCTAGGCGATATTAAAATAAAGATGGAACTTAAAGACAAAACAACAAACACTTGCAAATTGCCAAAATCTGTTTAATTGGTTCATTTAGATAGGGGTGGATGCACTTATTTTATCTGCTGTGACCTTAAAAATGAAATGCAAATTTTAGAGTTGAAAGGAAACACTAATTTAATTCAACACCCAGTGGTTGAATCTTGTTTTAAAACAGGCATATTAAATGAAGACAAGCTGACCTTAGAGACATATTGAAGTTGGTGACTTAAAAAATCTCCAAATATGTACAAAATGTCCCTGTCTCCTCCAGCAGGTGGCAGTCATGTGTCTGGACACCAGGTTCTTCAGGAGGCTCTGGATGGCTCTATCCTATACTTAGGTAATAATCCTTCTTCATGAAAGGATGCTGCTGTTCAATGTTAAGGACGCCTACACCAAGTTTCTGCTTCTCTGTATTTGAGCATTCTAAGATTCAGGGAAGATTTGCAATAAGAGAAGATAACTTTGCACAATTTCCCTCTTTTCCAGGCCATTTTGTGGCCATTCATTGGAAAATATAGCACTGATCATCTTCCAAACACAAGGCGCTTAATTAGATGTAAAAGATAGAAACATGAACTAACAAAGTCCTAATACCCAACACGTCTGAAGGAAATCCTAGTATAATTTCACATCCAGTGCTTGAACCTTGTTCTAAAGGAGATATGTTAAATAAAGGCATGTGACCACAAAGGTTTTCTTGGAGCAAAAATAAAGGAAATAAGTTATAGCATTCAGATGTAAACAAAAGTTTCTGGGAAGCCAGAAGAAGGAGAGACTACATCAGCCCCAAAGGGTTACGAAAGGTTCCTCACGAAAGATAATATTAGAATTAATTTTAGAATGCTGAACAATCAGTTAGGTCTGAATTAGTTGTAGGAAAAGAGGAAAACCTTATGCTGATTGCAAAAAGATATCTGCATTGAGGAAGACTATGGTCGTCAGTCACACTATCAACATAGATCCATCCAATCAGGAGCTCTCCACCAGGTTGCTGGAAATAGTCTAGATTTTAGAAGAGATGAAAGACTGAGGTTTGGGGAAAGGCCAGGCTACAGTACATTATCAGGAGTTCAGTAGGGGCTAAGGATGAAATTCTAGTAAACATTAATTTTTAAAGAGTGGAAAGAGGCAAAGAACTGACCAATGGAAAAAGAAAAGACACGCTTAAAGAGCTGGAAGAATTATAAGAATAATGCTGTGCTTCTGAAAGCAAGGCAGGAAAGAATTTTAAGAAGGATGAAGCAGTGAAAGGTGGGTAAATCTCCTGAGAAGTCATAGGAACAAATAACAATATGTCCGTTTGTCTTGAAAGTCATGGCAAAAAACGAAAAAATGGAAATTCGAGCCTTATTATAATTGAATAGGAAAAAACTAATCCAGAAGTGAAGACGGTGTCAAGGACCCTCTCGTTAACTGCCCTCCAGCATGGCTTCTGGCAGTGTAAGGCCATGTCCCAGACAGACCACTGCTTCGTTTAAAATGCCACAGGCTGAGAAAGCTCGAGGCTGCCAGAAGAATCTGTGCGTGCTCCAGCCTCCAGCTGAAGGTAAGGCACCTGGCTCCCAGGCGGTGTGGGAGGGCAGGGGCCTGACTTTGACAAGTGTCCATGGAGGTTCCAGCCAGAAAAGTGAGAGAAATGGATCAATTTAGAAAGACTGAAAAGAAAGAAGTACCACTGCTATTTTTTAAGAAGACTTGATTGTATTTGAAAACTATGCTTTCCCTAGAAAAAGCCAAAACCATAATGTTAAACATTAAAATTATTTTAGAAACAAAACACATAATTCAAAAATTAAATTTCAAAATCAATGCAATATATGACACCAAAACCATCAAATGCCTGTATAGAAATTTTTTAAACACAAAACCTGCACAACCTCAGCCAGGAACCTACGTATCATTGCTGAAAGGAACTGAAGAAGATTGAAATAAATGGGGAAAGAATCCATTCATGGACTAGTAGACTTCATAATTTAAAACTGAACGCTCTCCTCCGATCTATATTCACTGCCACATATGTGTAAACCGAAATGCTAATTACAAATGTACTGTAATTTGTCTTGTATAATAAACACTTTTTGCCCAAATTTTTGAAAGAAGAATAAAGACACACATTGCACATGAGTATACTAATTCTGTATCTATAGAAATGTAATTATTTTATTTAATCTTATGCTCTAAAAGTATAACTCTAGAAAGCAAGACTGGTATCTGTATGCAAGACAATACCCTACAATTCAGTGATCGCACCTCCTCCATTCTGTCCTCCTCCTCAGCAGCCCCCACCAGGCAGGCAGCACAGCTGGAGGAGTTCCCAGCGCACCTGGCCAGTTGCACTGAACACAGCCACCGCCAGCGTCTTGGAAGCAGGCACATCACTATACAGGACAGGTGGTGTTGGGACGCGAAAGGAGGGAGGCTGTGTGAGGCACCAGGCACAGAGCTAGCTGATACAGGAAGCCCAGGGTGAGCCGGGGCAGCAGGGGCCAGTGGTCCAGACAAGCTGAGCACCCAGCCTGCCCCCGGCTGTCCCCTCCTGGCCCACCCTCATTCCCACATCTTCTCATCTTAATAAGTGTCCGGTAAAGCTAAACATAAGTTTATCCCATCTATTTTGAATAGATATGCCAAAGAAATGAGTGAATTTTCCCACAAAGGATTGTATTAGCACCTCCATGACTACATTACTTACGTGCAGGACATTATGAAAGTTTTAAGATACACAAAAATCCATAAATGTAAAATCCATACATATGGAAACATATGTAGCCCTCCCAGTAACACCAATAAACCAACAAAGCTGAAGCTCGCACCGTGAACGAGATAGGACGCTCTCAGCTGTGTTTCTAGGAAACAATGGCCCAGTTTGAGACAACCTGTCTCAAAACTTCCATAGTGAACCCCATAAGAGCCTCATGATAAAAATGATTCCCTGTCCTTCAACAGTAGGATGGATAAACAAATCACAATATATTGAGACAACGTAGTTATGCAGAGTATTGCAAGAGAAGGGACTACCACACATCATAACAGAATTCATTCTCACAGATGAGATGCAGGGCAAACGATTCCATTACAGCAAAGTAGAAAGCAAGCCAAAATAATCTGTTGTGATAGCAGTTGCACGATGATCAGTGTGTGTATATGTCAGGTATGTGTGTGTATATATTAAACAATGCATTGATTAGGGGAGCATTTATATGCAAAACCTTTGAGTTAGATACTTATGAACAAATTGTCTGCTTTACTAGGTCATTATAGCTCAATAGAGAGGAAATGAAAAAAGATGGTAGAGGGGACTGGGTAGAGCAAGGTGCTGGAGGCAGCTAGAAGGGATGGGATCCAAAGCCCATGGGGTGTGTCCGCATTGACGGGGAGGGCGCCGCCACCTCCTGGAGACTTCAGGGAAGGAGACAAGCATGAACATGAGCATTAACTTTTTTTTTTTTTTTTTTTTTTTTTCCCTGAGGGGGGATTTTGTATTAAATGAAAAGGAATGGGAAATGTAAGAAATTCAAACTGTTCATCGGTCATCAGCTATGCCCCCAGGAGGTCGGTGGCCTGGCCTTAGCCTCCCTCTTCTTTAGACCCGTCCTAGTTACTGTCTAAACCGTGGTGGGGTGGTGGGGGTTATACCAGAGCTCCTTCAGCAGGGCTCTGTTTCCTTTGGTTTCAGTTTCTGGCAGCTGTTTCTCAATTTCTGCCTTCCCCTCTATGGCTCTGAGATTCAAGAACAGCTGAGAAAAATACAGATCACTACAAAATAATAATAATAATAATAATAGCAACAACAACAACAGTAATAATGGGTTCCCAGTGTTAGACTCTCCCATCACAAGGCCCCTTAGACATCTGATGTTAAATCTTATGACAAGCTCTGACCATTTCTCTCAGTACTATCAAAACAAGAGGCTTTATAATAAAACACTGAAATGACAATACTTCTACAAGAATTTGTTTGGAAACTATAAAATATTTGGTAGAATTGATGAAGTGACATAATTACAATTGATGTAATTACCTGCTTATACAGGTTGCAAGGGCCTCTTAAAAATGTTCCAGTTTCTAAAGAGTAAAGGTGTCTGTTCCTGGTGTGATGAGTATCTATTCCCTGGCTTCTTCCATCGGTGAAGCAAAGGTTCAGACCACCTGTGGCCCCTGCTGCTCCAGGTGATCCCCAAGTCCACCGGAAACTAGAACAGGAGCTATTTGTGAAAGCTCCTGGCACAAGCAGCAGGATGTGGGCCCATAATAAACCATGACTGGGAAACTCACAGACAACTGGGGGACAGTAAAGTCCTCCAAGTCTTAATCAGAATGAAGCAAAAGTGGCTCCCTACTCTACCCACTGCCAAGAAGTCTATAGAAAAACATTCCACTGGCGAATAACTGGGTTTTACACATTAGTGTAGAGTTTGAAGCCCAACCTTTGACATTTCAGAAAAATAGGTCTTAATACTAAAACTACTTCAGTATGTTTTGTGCTGAAAACACCACAAGGAAGTACTAGGTGAAAGAAGTAGGGTTAAAGATTAAGCTCAAAGGGAATGACCTGTAGGTTAAATAAAATATCCAGGAGCAGGGGCTGTATAAGGTCAGCAGTGGCACCAGACAACAAAGACTCTGTTCAAGGATGCCCGGCCTTTTATCTGTACAGTAACTCTTCATATCTGCATAGCGCTCTCCACACTGGATAAACACTCCACACACATTATAACAACTGCCACCCTGTCTCCCCCACGTGAACATCCTACCTACATTAGGAAAACCAAGGAGATTAAAAGGAAAACACAACTGTGGCTACAGAAGTCATATTTCTGGAAGGGCATTTGAAATTCTGTACATCTCATTTTATTGTTCCACGGTGAGGAAAGTTTCTCCCCATTCTTTGAAATGGAATGGGCACTTGGTTATGAATAACTTTGTTTCCATGCTTATGTATAATTTTTAACACCCAATTCAGTTTTTCATCTTTGACACTGTATTTTAGGTGGGGTCAGTGTTTGTTGTGGGAGGCTGTCCCCTGCATTGCCGAGGGTTTGGCAACATCTCTCTTCTTGACCCAGCAGGTGCCAGTGGCCACCACAATCCCTAAAATGTCAAAGTTTCTCTCATTTAAGAACCACTATTCTAGGTGGATTGGGGGTAAGGAAAGAAAATAATACGAGAGAATGTGACGGCTGCCTTGATTCAAATGAATTCCTGTACGAAAAAGAAAAATCCACCTTATATATAAAAATTTTAAAAATAATTATCATTTAACAAATATACTTTCCATCCATTCAACAGAATATTGTTGATTATTTTGGGCATCAAGTAGGCTGTATGTTCCAATTCTTATTGAACCCCCAGGCCCAATGAGACTCTCCGGTACATTTTGGAAACAAATCGTACTAACCTTTTACCTTGGCCTTTCCCTACCCTTGGGCATTCATCCTTATGCCAAGTTTTTCCAAAAAGTCAGATTTGAGTTTCTCATTCTTTCTTTTCTCTCTTTACCATGCCTAAGAAGATCAATGAGGCTGTGATAGCCCCTCTGACTGCAAATACATTACACAGGACACATGCTGAGTCTTTTGATTCACTTTTTTTACTGATTTTTCATGGAAATGGGTCTGCAGTGGCACAGTGCCTTCCAAATGAATCAAAAGACAGATGCTCTTTCTTCAAGTTAATACATCTCCAGCAATAACCTGAAACTATTCAAGATAAGCTCAACTGAAAATAGAAACTAAAAGACAGGGGAGGGTAAAAATTTCCAGAATTTAAATAGCTACTAGAATTTTAAAAAGTAATTAAGGAGAACGGCTTATGCACAAATGTTAATTAAGATAATTGGGAGTACAGGGAACTTTTTTCAGCCATAAGATAACATCTGAACTTGGAATAAACAAAATGTTGACCCTCACAGAATCTTGGCAATAGAGACAGATCATCAGGATAAGGGAATTCAGAAATAATCAGATATTCTAAATTGGGTAATGCTGAAATTCAGTCAAGAATTAGTCTCTTCATTGAGAATAAAGTGAAAAAGTAAGGAATGTTTTGAATGTTCCTGTTTGGTACAAGCATAAGAAACATGAACTAATTTAAAGTAACTTTTTTGAACAAAGTGGATGTCTTAAAGAATAGAGTCATTCTTACAACTTGGAGCTTAGTAAATTACTCATTTTGCAGTGTATTTACAGGGCCCCATTGCCCTGACTTTCAAGTACACCAAAGCAGAAAATAATTTAGTATTGAAAACCAGGACTTTCTTTTGGAAAATAGAAGCAAAGAAATACTAATTTGCTTCTCTACTTGTAGAAGGTAGGTTGGGAGAAGGGACTGTTTCATTTTCTTACACAATGTTTTCAGCAATGGTCATGTATCGGCCACTGTTCTAAGCATGTTGCAAATGTTGAAACATGAAATGATCCTATGAGAGTCATGGTATTCTAATCACACTTTTGTAGATAAAAACACCAGAAAGGTGAAGTGTTGCCCAGGTCTCTCCCTACATGGGAAGCCAGATTGCAAACTCAGACATTCTGGCTCTGTAGCCTGTGCCCTTTTTACTGTAATCTTCTGCCTGAATCAGAAACAGATTATAACTATAGTATCTTGAACCTGGTACCAGTAGCCAGAGGATGGTGAGGTCTCCAATACTTAAATAGACCAAGACGGCTTTGCACTATCTATGTGGCCGGGATGCTCCCAGCCACTGTGACGTGGGCGGATTGGGCTAACTTACAGTAATAAAATGGGATTTGTAAAAAATGTCCCCCTAAGAATTCATCTTTTTTTTCCTCCCAG
This sequence comes from Loris lydekkerianus, assembly GCA_963574355.1. Lineage (NCBI taxonomy): Eukaryota > Metazoa > Chordata > Mammalia > Primates > Lorisidae > Loris > Loris lydekkerianus. The sequence continues at coordinate 5,499 of CAUYPK010095978.1, read as the reverse complement.
CCTTCCAGGGCACAGTGAAGACCTAGGCGGCAGGGAAAGCAGATGGAAAGCGCTAACCTGCCCCGTCTCCTCTGACACTGCCAACTCCCTGCTCAGTGTTCGCACACTATTCTCGTGCAATTGTTTCATTTCTCTTGGACTGTTCATTTGATAAAAGCAAAGCCCCAGCTCTAGGATGTTGATACACAAGCAATAGAGAGTGAGAGCCAAGTCAAAATGCACGTAGCAGAACGCTCTTATCAAAACGAGCGGAACGTGGATCTGAAAGGTCAGTCCTCTAAAACGTTAAGTGGTGAACAAAACATCATCCTTAGGTAGTTGCACCATTTTGTCTATTTTTTCACAATATTAAGAATTAAAAGAGATTATGTGACTAGGTTTCAATAACAAGGGAGACTTAGATGTAGTCTTTAATGGATACCTGGGGAAAGGTATAGAAAAATATAAGGAAATCTATAAGCCAGGAAATGTAACATGCATCCGAGGAGCCCTGCAGTTGGTACACAATGGTGAGCGAGACGGCACCCTGCCTCACAGAGATTGCATCACACGCACTGGCAATAATTAATTAGCAAGCAAAGCATGACATAATGTTAAGTAGTGCAAAATGTTACAAAGATACTCACAGCAAACCAAGAATGCAGAGAATAATAATGAGGTAGCCAAGACGCCTGCTGCTTCGAGGTGACATCTGAGCAGGTGGTAGTGTGAGAGGGGGACTGTGTGAGGAGCATGCCCAGCAGAGGCTGGCAAGTTTAAAGACCAGGCGAGGAAAAGCACGTTTGTATTGAGGCAGCTGCAGCGCCACGACCAAGGGTACAATGCTATGTGATGAAGTCAAAAGCCTACTCAGGGGCAGCTAACCTAGATGCTAGAAGATGGTAGAAAGTGTCTGGGTTTCTCACAGGAGTGGTGGGAAGCCACGGGAAGGCTTTAAGCAGGAGAGGAAACGGGCGCATTTTAAAGCAACGATATTAGAAATGAGGAAACACACGTGCAGCTGCTCCCCGTTTTTTCCATTTAAAAAGACAACTGAAAATACCAACCAGAACTAAAGTTGTTTGACTAGAGCAGGTGGGTGAAAACTGCATAGCCAGAGGGGGGTGATGCTTCCTGGACAGGGTGTCCCATATTCAAAAAAATAAATACAAACAGAAGCAAAGAAGCCAAGCTGCATTAAATTAAAAACAGGATCAGTCCTAAAAATAAAAAAGGCACAGGGAGAATTGAGCTAAGTAACTGGAGACCATGAATTTTGAACACATGCTTTGAGTTAAAAAGAAAATAATGGCAAATCTCTAATTTTTTTTTTAAATTAAGTCATGTACATAGTCATAGATCATCAATACATTTATGCATATGTGGGGTACAATGTGTTGATTTTTTAATACAATTTGGAGTGCTTATATCAAACTAATTAATACAGCTTTCGCCTCATTTACTTGATTATTATGTTAAGACATTTATGTTCTATACTTGATAGATTTGACTTGTGCAACCTCCAGCTCTTGGGCTTAGGTGATTCTCTTGCCTCAGCTTAGAGTTGCTTTTAGTATATAACCATCATAACACTGTAACTATGTAACCATTCTGAAATCATTTTGTGTGCATTGCAGGATTGAGCAGATAAGTAAATAAATTAATTTTTCAGTTATGTAATTTAATGTTTAATTGATGCATTAAGTAAGAGGTAAAGCATTTCTTACTTTTCTCTGTTTTGAATAAAATCAGACTCAGAAGCCAAAAGCAATACAAATGTTAAGTCTGGTAACCATGGTGTCAGCCTCCTGGATGTGTCAGCTTTCCATGACCATGAACTCAGTCAACAGAGTTATTGCTCAGGGCGAGGAGGATACATTTTTAAACCAGCCTCTGCAGCTTGATTTGAATGACAGCACAAACAGCAGAGAGATCACCAGCTTTGGAATCCAACAGATAATGTTTCAAGTTCCAAGTTTTCTCTGTTAGTTTGTGGCATTGGGCAGAACATTTAATCTCTTTGAGTATTTTTTTTTTCCACCAGTGAAGTGACTATAATAAAATATAACTTGTTGGGTTGTACTGAAAATCACCTGAGTTAATTGGCAAACAGTGCTGGGTGTGTAGTTCCTATTTATCTAAGAAAAGAAATCAAGGACTTGACCTCTCAGGGTGGTTACTATTCACAATATTGAGTCATGAATGACTCCATTCCATACACATAATTGAGGCTGAATTTGAAAACCAAACAGCAGCAACTAAACTTGAAATAGATTCCAGTACCCACATGACAGCTAACAATGAATTTATTTGGGGGATTTCATATGACAAGATTTAGTAGTTAGATCACTTCTTTGGTAATGAGGTAAGCTTTCTAACCTGTAACTGAATATAAGAAGTATTCAAGATTTCCCTACTTCAGATTGACTAGAGACTGAGAAATCAGTTACACAGACTTAGTCACTTTTGGTCTTGATATAAAGAAATGTAGGTCCTTCATCATCTTCAACCTTGCACAGATGTTCAGTTTTCTGACAATGAGGCTATGGTTCCCTTCCAGAAAAGACTATCTTGGTTATTTGGATATTTTAAGATCAAATACAAGTTTGCTATTCAATTGTTGCTTATAAAACTAAATTACATCTTGTCTTTTTCAAATATAATGTAAATTCTCTTAATAGTTCTTTTGTAACATAAAGAAAAAGAAGAAATTCACAGCTAAACATATGCTGAGAAAGGTAAAGAAATTGTGAGCTACAAGGCCTTATCTTCAAAAAATACTATCCATTCCAAAATATGATCATGTAATTAATTTCCTGTGCTGTCAACAGGATTATGTTAATTTTTAAAACTTGGATGAAAAGTCATATACACACACATAGACACATGTGTAGTATGTGTACACACACTACACATATATTCCAGTGTATTTTGGAATTTTTATATGACAAAGTGGCATTTTAAATTACTGGGATAGGGAAGATTGTGAAATGAATGTGTTAGGATATTGAGTGTTCATTTAGAAGAAAATAAAATCTGATTACTAATCCTCATGTGTAAAAAGTCTAGGTAGAATAAAGATTCAAACATTATTATATTTGGAGGGAAGCATACAGAAATACTTTAACCATACTGGAGTATAAGAATACTTTTGAGGTAAGCCACCAAACTTGGAAGGAACATAGGGATAATGATGGCTTGACTTTGTAGAAATCGCATATTTTTTCTATAGTGAAAGATTCCATAAATGACAAGCAGCAAAAGAGTGAAAAGCATGATGTCAGAAGAACTCAACAAAGCAATACAAGTATAGACAACTGGATAGAAACGTGGGCAAAGGATGTAAACACACAAGCTACAGAAAAAAAATAAATAAAAGTAGCCAATAAACACATTAACAAGGAAGGAACCCAACAGGCCTTGCTGGTGAAATGGAAATGGTACAGTCAAGATGTTGGCTTCACATCAAAAAGAGGCGGATGTGCCTTTGGAGGAAACATTACGGCCCGTCCCTTCCACGAAGCACCACTGCTCTCACTGGGGGCTTTAGACAGAAGTGTTCTACTTTTCTAGCCTGATTCACTGATCGCTCAGCTAAATTAAGAGTTCCTGGTGTACCTCAAGCCCCTATTGAGATTCAGGGTAAGTGCCAGATGTTTGAAAACAAAGTGGATGTGATCACTCCACTCAGGGGACAGACCTTGGAGTGGTCCTGATAGCTCTGGGCACTGCTGTTCTTAAGAACCTTTCTCTTTCCTTACTAACATTTTAGTTGTTGACATTGTCCCACCTGTTCTGTCACTGGACACTGCAGATTGGCTGATTAAATGCACCCTTGTCTGGACATGAACTATGGAAACAAATCTCAGCTGGCAATCTAGTGGTGTTGATGGTGAAGGCTCATGCTCTGAGGTTGACCGTAGTTAAGAAACTGGACGGGGGTGTGGGGGAAGGGGAGAGAGAGCGAGAGAAGGAGGGAGGAGGGTGGGGACTAATTCTCACATAAGTTGGATTTAATTTTGACCAAAGTACATTATTTGAACAATAACTTTTATTTCAACTTGCTAATATGTTGTTTAGGATATTGCATCTACATTTATAAGTGAAATATGTCTGTAATTTCCCTTTATAATAATATATTTTTCCAATTTTAATATCAGGTATATCCAGATAAAGTAGAATGAATTTGAAGGATTTCTTCTTTGTCTATTGTCTATAAGATTTGGCATGATCTGGTTTTTTGTTTTGTTTTTTTTTTAATTGGGGATTGTTCTTTTTGATCACCCGTAGTCACAGATCCCACAACCCTTTTGAGACTGAAGTCCCCCTTCCCTCAGCTACGGGACTGTTGGTAGGTGGCTGCTCTCTGCTGAGTTCTTCTCTGGAAACTGCCCCTGGCTAGACAAGTCGTCTCATTCAAGATTCATGTTTGTGGGGCAGCAGATATCCAGAGACTGGCCATTGCCTCAATTCAGACATCTTTGAGGGGTTCCCAACTTCAGAGGTTCCTCAAGGGATCAGCTGAGACATTTGTCGGGACTTCAGTAGAGTTCAGCTTCTTGCTCTGTGTCTGTCCTGCTTCATTCGTCCACTCTCCCTGGTCCTCATCTGGACGGCACTGCCCAATAAATACACTTCCTGCTTGTATATTTCCATCAAAGAGTCTGCTTCCCAGGAAACCTACACTGCATTGCTACCACTGTATGTTATTTAATATATATAATATTTTGCATGGAAAATATATTTCATTATCCTTGTGCTTGGACATAAAAATTAATTCATGTAATAAAATTTGTCATTTGTTTCAATAAAAAAAAAAAAAGAAAAGAAAGCAACTGAACAAGCCCAGCTGCTCAGATGGTCACCATCACTACCTAAGTCCTTCATCGAGCTGAACACAGGGTGGCAGCACATTCACTTCTGCAGCTGGTCACGGGGTAAAGACTGCATGTTTCATACTGAATGAGTGACTCTTGCCCAGAGTTTGCCTGTTTGGTTTGCAAGAGCAGGACAGCTTGCAGTGGTTTATCCCCTGCCCTTTCCTGGCAAATTCACCACATTTATAACTCTCTTGGGGCTAGTGATAGTTACTCGTGACTGTCAGCACTTTTTCTGGCTATGGTAGTATTTTTTGCTTTCTTTCTCTTTCTTTCTTTCTTTTTTTTTTTCATTTCAAATTAACATGAGGGTACAAATTTTAGGTTAAATTGTTCTCACTTCCAAGGTGAAGTTCACATTGTAGTTAAACCCTTCACCCAGGGGCCTGCTGAGCACCCTCACTTTGTGCATATTAGGTGAGATCCGCCAATTGTCCTCCTCCATTTTATTCCCCCTCTCTATACTATATTTGCGTTTTATCATTTGTGTGGGCGTGTAATTTTTTTTTTTTTTTTTTTTTTTTTTTTGCAGTTTTTGGCCAGGGCTGGGTTTGAACCCACCACCTCCAGCATATGGGCCCAGTGCCCTACTCCTTTGAGGCACAGGTGCTGGTTTTATATTAGTATTGAGTACACTGGAGTT